>QUWT01000122.1:60463-168393 GCA_004329165.1 Spatholobus suberectus | reverse complement strand
TATTCATACATCAAACAAAGTATGCCAAAGAACTTCTCAAGAAGTACAAGATGGATGATGCCAAGGAAATAAGTACACTTATGCATCCATCGTTAGTACTTGGCCTGGACGACACATCTAAAAGGTAGACCAAACTACATACCGAGGTATGATTGGATCTCTATTATATCTTATAGCGTTCAGACCTGACATTATGTTCAGTGCATACTTATGTGCCCGTTTTTAGTTTAACCCCTAGAGAAACTTATCTTACAACAGTAAAAATAATCTTAGATGCTTAAAAAGAACTACTAACCTTGGTTTGTGTTTTAAGTCAAACAAAGAATACAAGTTAGTTGGTTTTTGTGATACTGACTATGCTGGGACAGAATAGAACACAAAAACACCAGTGGAGGATGTCACCTCATTGGTGGATATCTAGTCTCCTGGACGAGCAAGAGACAAGGAACGATTGCCTTATCTACAACAGAAGTAGAATATATCTCAGCAACATCCTGTTGCTCCACAAATTTTATGGATCAAGCATCAGTTAAAAGTCTATGTATCTATGAGAGTAACATTCACTTTTCGGACACTTCAATTGCCTTCGTACATCTAGCAGATGAGCATCCACTCTTGGTACAGAAACTTCAATTTTGTACACTATGATTGCTACCCTCTCCTACCCCAACACCTTTCAACCACCCTACCCATGGACCACTCCTCATCCTTTCCAACTCGAAATACCAAACTTAAAACTTCTGGAAGCACCCCCTCCACCCATGAAGTTCTTCCACCAACTCCTTGCCAACTGTCGTCACCCACACCTCCACCCCACCTACTCCTAGCTCCCAAGCCTCCGCAAGCCTTCCCATCTCCCTATCTACCCCTTCCCCTATCTCCACTGTTGACTCGCCGTTCAACAGTATGTTGCTAATCAACTTTAACCCATCTTCACCCTTCTTCACCAAATTCTCCAGAACCGACAAGCACTTCTACATCCTTCCCTACCTCCTCCTCCACCGCCACCGCGGCAGTGACTAGATGGATGACGCTTTCCCTTTTCTTTTTGTCTGCTTTTTGCTTATGACAAAAGGGGGAAGGAAATAAAGTAGTTTTTTTGTTTTTATAGTTCTTGTTTTTAAGTTTAAGTTGTGAATGATCTTCTAGTGCAATAAAATACATGCATTGTTCTGATATATTTCAAAGTGTTTTGCTCTAATGCCTTATTTATGTTTGATCGAATACTATGATTATTGGATATAATATGCTCCGATACTTAATATGTTCTAACATTGGTATGGATTTAAACTAATATCTTTATGTCTCAAAGCATACAAAACAAGATGTAACAACCCTCTATCGCTACAATACTACCTACAACTTCATACTCTTCTAAGATATTCAATCGATCACATTAAATAGCATTACATCACCATATATACTATGGAATATACATACATTATACAAACAAAATAATATACAGGTCAGTTTATATACATCACCAAGGGAGAAATATAAACACAAAACAATACTCCCTATAGCTGGTCAGCTATACAACATGTACATTAAAATAAAAAAGAAAAACCAAAAGGATCTCTTCAAAAGATCCACCCATAATGACCTTTAAACTCTAATTGGAAATCTCCACCCTCAGCTGTGGAAAGCCGGATCTGCTAAAGCCTCTCCCTCTGCTCCCATGTCAAAATGATATGATCATCACAGTCATAGCAACACACATAACCACCACCAGCAACAACAGCAACCATGACAACACAAAACAGAACAGCAAGGTAAGGGTAAGCTTACGTAATAATAAACATATAATAGACAAGATTTATTTCATAAAACCTTCCACTTACAACAATCATGAAATTAAAATCACAGATGAATGAGTTTCCACAAAATCACTACATACATACCATACTTTCAACATCAACATATCAATACATGAATGACACGACTCTTAAGAGATTTACTACATTTCGGGTGATCAATCAGGTCTTATCCCTTACCATGGCCCTCTAAGCACCATTCAAGGATTGCCAAAACTCTGATCAATGGATAAGCTTATAGTTGTCAGGATAAGTGAATGTGGGTGGTGTATACCGCAACACAAGGCTTGCACTGCCTTGGTTCCCCTGCGGGATTTACCCGTCCACTTATCCCCTAGGCCCATCTTTCAAACCCACTTCTTATCTAGGCACTAGGCTGGAGGCCAGGCTGAGTCGCAGCTCCGTTTCACCCCCAACTTCCATGCCTGCCCGCATATGGCATGAGAACCCATATAACCTCAGCCAACAATATATGCATACAAATGCATGACTCACCACAATAACTCAAACACAATCATTATCAATATCCATATATAGATATGTTACCAACATAATACCACGTGGCCTACTCAGCACCACCGTGGTCCAACAGTCACTACCAAACTCCATGCAGGGCCAATCTAGCCTCTTGCATGGTCAAAAGTAAGATATCTCATCATCACAACATATTACAACTAGTGGAGGCTCTACCTGAGCAACTTTCCACTCAATTACCATTTTCTAACATTTTATCAAACCAATCCATATCAATAATAAAGAACAAATCACCAAGTTTGGAATAATAACAACAACATGTGGAAGTCCTATCTAAGCAACCTTCCACGTCAACACATATCCAACAACATCATAAGCCATCAACATCATTCATAACCATTCATTTCACATCAACACCTAACCTCTTAACCCAAGCATACACGACAAATATGTCTTTCTTTTAAAGTTAAACATTTTTCCAATATTTTAAAGGATCACACCTAAACATCAAATCTAAGGCAATCAACTACTTTTCACATTCTTACTTGGATCCAAGTCTCACTCAACTAAAATAACAAAATCACATCTTTTCTTTTTTAGTAGCATATGCCCAGCGGCACATCACTACTGCCTGGTGACATACTGCCCAAGACCCATTTTTTTGCCTCAAGTTAATTGCCGCTTGGCGGGACAAAAACGTTACCCGGCGACGTTCTTCCAGGAGCCACCTTCTGGGCTCGAGAAGAACCTCGCTCAACGAGAAGGGGTCGTCGCCTGGCACCACTCGCAATGCGAAAGGGTATTTGGGCTTCGATTCTTCAATTCCTTGGGTTCTAATTGCTATACAAGCATTCCAAATCAATTCTAAACACTTTTATTGCATTTCTAACTGATTATACAACAATTTTAGCCATCAAACAGCCTCAAATCTCCAAATTTCTTTCAAAGCCCATTTTGTTTCAAAACTTTCATACTCAAAGTTTCCACCAAAATCAATCCATTCCAAGGCAAGAAATCAACACATCCATGATCACAAACACAAAATCAAGCAATAGTAAGCTTCCCTTACCTCTAAAGCTTCCAAATTTGAAAGTTGGGAAGATGAGGATATGAGTGAAAGGGACTCTTGAGCCAATCTTCCAAGAAATCTACCCTTTGCAACTCAAGAACATGAAATCAGGGTACCGTTAACACCCTTAACTAACTTAAGAAATCTCGAGAGATAGAGAGAGAAAGAGAAGAGAGAGAAGAGAGAGAAAGTGAAGAGAGAGAAAGGAAATGAGACAATGAGGGAAACCTCCCTCCTCTTCCTTTATATACTCGAACTCCCTAGAGCTCTCACACGGACTTTTGCCCAACTGAGACCCAAACCTCACCAAGCCACTCCCCTTATCTCAAAACTGGTCTAACTTAACTATTTTCTCTCAAAAGCCCAAAATCACTCTCACAACATATCCAGATTGGCTCAAGCACATATCTCAAATTCCCTAGAATCAAACTCAAATTTCAAATAGACAACACCAAACCATCATCACATACAACAAACCATACGGAGCAACAATTCATTTATTTCTTTTAAGCACCTAAATTACATATCTAATTTCCACTTTTTAATTATTAAAACACTTAATTATGCATTAGGAAAACAAGGTGTTACACAAGACATATCAGACTCAGGGGGAGCATAGTAAGTCTTTCGAAAATTCCTTTATGCGCCTCTTTATATTCTCGCAAAAACATAAAAAAAATTAATAAGGTTTGTCATCATCAAAAAGGGGAGATTGTTGCAATCAAGACATGAAGTGTCTAAACCCTTGAGTTTTGAAGATAACAAACTTATTAACATTTAAGTTTCTGCCTAAGGACTAACTTGTCACAGTGTCCAAACTATGGAATCCAATAGCATAAGAAAAAGGTCACGTCAAATAGTTACTATTATAGGGACCATTCAGTAGACATGCTAAAGAAGACTGTCTAGTAGACATGCTAAAGAAGACTGTCAAAAGCCAAAATCTTGTCACTTAGAACAATTTCAAATATTAGACGCATCCAGAAAAAGCTTCCAACGACAAATCTTCAACGGCTAAGTTTATTAAACATCCAGTGAATTATGTTCGTATCTTCGAAACTGACATATTATCATTTTTGTGATCTAACGTTCAAATTGTTTGAAGCATTAAATGGTAATCAGATTCATTCTAGTGCAAAGGCGCAACAAACAGATAAAGCAAGTCAACTTATCAAGCTGCCAAGCCGAATGAAAAATGTTCAGAAAAGCAACTGCCAACATAGCTCTATGCTTTCCATTTTAGTGCAAGATTAAAAGCTACCACACCTGATCATTCTGAAAGCTTGGTTTGCATGCCCTTTCTTGAAGATTGAAGTCAAGTCCTCCTCAACAGATCTTTTTCGTTGAAGACTATATATTCTGAGCAAGAAGACATGAGCCAAAAAAAGAAACATAGTCAAGTGAAGTGATACGTGCTAACAAGTGACAATCTTAGCTGTATAACAAAAACGCTCTCTATTTTATCAAGCGTCCATTGGACGATAATTGAAAATTTTGTAAAATTTTCTGAGTGTTTGAGCTTAATCTTTATACCCTCACTATGTGAGTCGATCTTTTTGTAAACGTACACTTGTTTGTGTTGTGAAAGCCTAGACAAGCTTAGTGAAAAAGAATACTTGGGTTAAGCAATCTAGGGTGATTGCTTTGTAAAGCCTAAGAGGCCGCAAACAATACTTGTGCAACCTAAAGTTGGTTAGTAAATACTTTCTGGGTGAAGGGACTGGACGTAGCTTACGTTAAGTGAACCAATATAAAAATTCTCTGTGTTCTTCTTCTGCTGTTCCTTCAACTTGAAACGTTTTCAATATTGTTGATATTTATTAAAAAAATCTTTTTAAACGCACAATTCAACCCCCCCTTCTCGTGTACTTCTTTCTATTTTCGAATTGTATATTATAGCATTGGATTCTTAAATATTTTATAGTTATGAATGGTGATATAATCATGATTATGTTGATGACTAAAACTATGGTTAAATGATGAGGAATGTAAGTAGTACTGTAGCGGCAGAGGATCGTTGCACACAATACCAAGCTAAACCACCTTTGGATTTTCTAATATTACTACGTGAGTGTTTAAGTGAGGAAAAAATAAAAATGAGCGAGAGAGAGGAATAACACTCCGCAGTAGAGTGAAATAGGGGATAAGTGTGGTTAAAAAGATAAGAAAGGATTTTTATAAACATGTGTAAAAATAATTTTTTGTAAAAAGAAAAATTTTGTTATTATCTGATAGAAAATTCTAGGCTGCCAACACAACCGAAACTTACATGAATTGTAAGCTGAATTTATGCAAGATTTTATTATTTATTTATAAATATTAGTTGTTAAATAAGTTAATTAATAATTAATTAAGTTCATTTACTTTTGACTTGGAAAAAAAATGTGTTGGGCTTTTCTTAAGGCTTCAACATGCAACCCATTGAAAATAATAGATTTTTATAATATATATAAATATATATTTTATTTTATTTTATTTTTATAAATTTTTATTATTATTTAGTTATTTATAATTCTTTTATGTAAAGAATGATAAACAATTTTCAATTCCAAGAATTAATTTTTTTTTCCTTTAAATAAAAAAATTAATCAAAATAGACATATTGGATTTAAATTTTTTTTTCATTTTTTCTGAGCCAAAAGTCTTTGATTGACCTTTTGCAGTCAGCCAAGGGCATTTTGGTCATTTCACCCAAAAAATTCTAAAATTACATTTTATTATTTTAGACATATTTCTAAATTAAAAAATAAATAAACCTTCCTATCTACCTTTACTCTTTTTTCTTATTATTATTATTTTAGGGATATAATGATCATTTTATTTTTTTAGGCTTCAACCCAGAAAAATTATAAAAAATCTAACTAAGTAGTATTTATTACTACGAACGCAATTGTGGGGATCCAATTTTTGAGATTCCAATCCGGTTTTCTTGAACAAAATAGAAAATAATTCAAGCAAGTAAAAGTGAGGGTGTTACACATTTCCTCTTTAATTTTTTTATTTTTAAGTTCTTTGTTATTTATAAATTTTTATATATTGTTTGAATTAAAATATAATTAATAACTTAATGTACAATTTATTTAAAAGTTTATAATTAAATTGAAATTGTAGGGACAAAAAAGGTGACGAGTTCCTCACAGGTTTACTCAAACCCGATAGGGATGGGGAAAGCAAAATCTGGCTTGACCCACCTCATTGCCATGCCTACCTCAAACTAGTAATCCACATGGTAAGTCACATAACTGTCAACATGTTTATCACATCTTTGCTTAACAGTGATACTTGATGGGAGAAACTAATAACGAACAATAGTTAAGGAAATAAGGCCAAATAAAAAATTGTTAAGGGACCAAAAGTGAATTTCATAAAAAGGTGAAGGACTAAGACTAGTCAAAAAATTGTTGAGGGACTAAAAGTGAAATTTGTGAAAAGATTAGGGACAAAAAATAATTTAGCAAAAAATTTTACATGTGGCATCCACCTCAGATTAGTTAATAACATAGCAACTCATGTGACTACCAACATGTAACACCTACTATAATAAGACAAGTATTTAATTGATTTAATTATTCCTTAATCTTTTTATTAGAAACATAGATTATGTTTAAAACTTTTACCACAATATATATATATATATATTTGGAGTTATGGAATAAATAAAGAGACGTCATATAAAGAACCATAATTGTGAAATAAACATCATCATATATATATGTATGTGTCAAACCTTTGTACAAGGTTAGATGTCAAGTACATACATTGAAAATACATGAAAGAAGTACATCAAAAGAAAGCCTAAATACCCACCTATACAAAAAAAGCCTATGTCAAAGCAAAGTACAAACCTATACTAGGCTACCCCATCCTATGCAAAAAGATCACAAGCAGAATCATCATCATAGCAACCCTCAGAGTCCATCATGTCGGTGTCCTCTGAGTCCACCATATCCTCGTCCTCATCATCAGGAGCTACATAACCATTGGGTAATTGCCCAAGGTTGTCATAGCTATCGACGCTGCTAACCTCAAAAGAAGAAGAGATCCATCTGTAGTTCTCTCCCAGATGATAGGAAGGACCAGATGAAGACTCAGTGGTGTCAAGGATGGTGGGATCTCGACTGGTGGCTTATAGTACTAGAGGTACGGTGTAGGGATCGCCATGATGTTGATGTTTGGAGTAACATCCATCTGTGGAAATGGAGCGTCATCCATCTAAACGTCTGTAGGTGATAGTGGAGGGGCCTGTGGTCCTTTGACATAGCCATCGGGAGCAGTAGTAGACAGGGTCATAGGTAAAGTAAGCTGTTGTATAGGTAGGAAAACATCTGAGATAGGGGACATAAAAGTGAAAGTCACCTGCCCCTAAAAAGTCAAGTACTAAGTAACCAGGCCATAGACCTAGAGTCCTAGTGGGTAGTATGATACATGGATATTCGCCATCTCGCGGAAGAGATCCATCTACTCGTACCACGATCGTATATGAAAAGAAGCAAAAAGAAGGAGTAAGGGTTTTATAAAGCCTCATTTGTTTTTGAATAGGCTACAAACAACAATTTAAACAAGTAATCAGGGGAAAATCCTAAGGTCCGACCTATGTTATTGTCACTCGCTTACAAACTTTTACTTGACGTATAGATCCATACCTATCTCTGATGATTCACCTTAACCATCAAGAATTATTAAGAAACGATTGGGAGTTCGTATAAATTCCTCATAAGGTATAGACATTCATGTCATAATCATCATCCTCGAGAAAAGGCCACACGCCCATCAGGGATATACACTCCACCAATCATGATGATGCTAAGCCGGCATCAGGGTTACCAAGTCAGTTTACGTGATTTACCTTGGCTCAGGGTGCTAACCTGACCATTGGGATGTTCGCAACTCAACATCTTTACCCTCAAGACTCAAACAATGGTCCCTGCCTTTCATCCCACAATGTATCAAACTGTGACTTTCCAGACACAGGCACTCATACTTCTCAGCATGGTCCTAACTCAATCGGGATTTTCCTATGACTCTGTTCTTTAAAATAGTCATTCTCATAGCTTCATACATTTATCATAGTTCTTATTTTAATTACTTTGATTATCCTTATACTTTTCTAACTTTTCAAATTTGACTATTTTAAAGGGAAAATCTTTTGTATACAATTATGACTAGGACATAGTAATAAAATTTAAGAGAAGTTCTTTTTGATGTGGAAGGTCAGACTATGCTGCAACCATAGAGCATACTTAGAGTTTCTCTCCAATTATTTCCTTTTACTAAACTTTAGGGTGTTCATCTTGCAAAACCAAGACTTCTAATTAATTTCTTGAAGAAAATCATGTAATTGCATGCATTTTATCAAAACATTTATTATCTTTATCTGAACAAGATTATTTATTTATTTCCATACTAGCCATAATTTGTTCAAAATAATAGTTAAATGGTAACAAATTAAAATTTGTCTAATAAGATCTTTATTTCTAAAAATTCTTCCTAGTTTGGGCCTAAAGTCCATTTAGTTAATTTTGACAAAACTTTATTTCTTAGATTTAATCCACAAAAATTTAGTAGAACTTGCTTTTTCAAGAAAACCTTTTCTTCAACTTTTCCTAAGGTCTATTTTCACCGATTTGAATCAATTCAAGTAATTGTCAAAAATGCTTAATTTTAATAAAAGAAATTCATTTTCTTCTTTACCTTTTCAAAAGGGCCGTGAGCCCATTTTGTATACAAAAGAGAATTTTTACCTTGTTACTTAGATTTTTAGTATACTATAAAGATCTAAACTTTGTATCAATAATTTTTAAAGAATTTTCTTCTTACTTCATTTTTAATGGGCCGAATTCCTTTTTTAGAAAAAAGCCCAATTATTTGTTTTTCTTTCTAGAAATTGAATCCATTCTCTATGTAGTCCAAAATTGATTTTATAAGTTATTATTATTTTTCAACCATCTTACTCATTCTAATAGTTTAATTGACATAAAAAAAATTCTTTATTTTTTTCTTTCATGAAGTGGACCGAGAGCCCTTAAGAGAAAATGGGTCCCAAATTTGTTACTCCAAGTGATCTTAAGGCTTTAAATTGGTTCTTAAGAAAATAGCTAGCTTGCATAAAAATACGCTCATTGATAGTTATTCATAATAGGATATTAAATTATGATATGATACCAACAATAAGAATAAAACTTAATTAAATAACAATAGAATAGACATAACAATTTTAAGTCAATAATAAGATAAATGACAATAATTTAAATGGCAACAAGTAAAGCAGGAAATTGAAGGGCAAGAGTTTAAATAGCAAAAATTAAACAATAAAGTAAATGACATAAGGTAAATGGGCAAAAATATAAATAAAGCACAAAATAAAAATAAATGGCAACATAAGGAAATAATAATAACAAGGCAAGAAAATAAACGGACATCAAAGTAAATGACTTAATAAAGCAAGAATTTAAATGAACAAGAATATAAATTAGTATAGTAGTAGTAGTAGGATTAGTAAACTAATTGGGTTTAGGGTATAACCCACACAGACACACCCATTAAGAAACAAATATAGAGCCTAAGCCTCACCCCCCCCCCCCCCCCCCTTACCTCCAAATATGGTTTGTAAGTGGAAGAATAGAAGAGGAGAGGAAGCTTGGAGGTTTAAGAGCTTAAACTTAATGGAAAAGCTTTCAAGGGTGGAGCAAAAAAAAACAATCAAGAACTTGGGGAGGGAAGTGATTCACGCTTCTAGTAGTTGGGAGGCAGAGAGAGGCTCTGATTTCTGAAGTGAAGAGAGTAATAGTGTAGTGGTTGAAGAGGTTCTATTTATAGGACAAATTTATAGGTACTTTTAGATTTAATTTTTGAATCAAAAACAATAGAATATCATTTTTTATGTGTGCTTTTCCATGAGGCTGAAGGGTGATGCCCCAGACTAGTCAAAGGTTTGAAAAACTAAAAAAATTATTTTATATAACTATTAGATATTAAAAATAATTAAATATTAAGTTAATGTGACAAAATTAGATAGAAATTTTGGGTAGGTTTCTGGAGAATCTGGCCATACCACGTTTCAAGTATTTTTTTGTGAGCCTTACAAAAAATTTTCATATTTTTCTCATGTATATATTATTTATAATAATTTTTTCACTAAAAAGACATTTATTAAGCCAATAAATCAATGTTTGCCAATAATATATTTTTCAGACTTTTCACTATTTTTACCTAAAAATAATATTGAGGTTAAAAAACTCCTGCTAGCCTTTAGAATCAACTAAGGGTTATACCGGTCATTTCACAAAAACTATCTTAATAAATTCCCAAAATTTCTCTAAAATTATTGTTAAATATTTTGAATATAAATATGATTTGAAAATAATTTTTAAACCTCTCTAGCTAAATTTTACTACTTTATCCTATTAAGCAAGTTTTTAGGGATGAATCAATTGTTTTCTTACTCCCAGATCCTAACCCAAATAAAATATTAAAATTCTAAACTAGATAGAACTTACTAATATGAATATAACCATGAGAATCATACCCTTGATATTTCCATTTTATTTTTCACAATTAATCATAGAATAACTAGAAAAACAAACGAGTAAATTAAAGTAAGGGTGTTACACAACGTGGCTGCCACATCATCACTTAACTGGTGGGTCTTAATAATAGGGGCTAAATATGTTAACGGAGGAAAGTACAAGGACTAAGACTGACTAAAAGTGGAAATCGAGAAATGTTTAGGGACTCAAAACATATTTAATAAAAAAAAAAGGAAAGAAGTACAAAGAACTAAAGGATTTGAGCTCTAGAGGCCCAATTAGGAAATGAAATAAAGAAAATAAAAATACATGAATGACAAAGAATTGTGTTGGATTTAGGAGACCCATTTTAAAAATGGAAGTGATCAAAATAGAAATAAATGAACATAATTAATTTATTTAAAAAAGAAGAAGAAGAAAATAAAAAGAAATAAAGTAAAAAAAAGACAAAATTAGGTGTTTACACCAACAATAACTTATTATCATTGGATAATCCATGATCACGAGCACTAGCATTCATTTAGTTCAATTTATTGCACGATAAATCAACAATAGAAGCCTACCTCTTTGGAGTATCGAAGTAAATTGTATTCAATTACCAATTACTCTTCAAAATCCTCGGCAAGCTATTCAAATATGGATGCAACTCAAATGTCATCTCAAAACTATCAAGCACTTTAACAACATCCATCTTGGGAGGCATATTCAGACAACTCTCTTCTCTATTTGCTACTAAACTCAGAGCATTGTTTGTTGACACATCAATCGTTCTAGCTACCAAAGCTTTCTTTATTGCTCCCTCCCCAGCCTTAGCATCTGCTTCAATCTTCTTCTCCATTGCACGTTTTGCATCCTCAACCACATTCTTCATTGCATATTTTTTCATGACTCTAGTCATGCCTCTATTCGTTTCTTCGATTCAAGGAGCTTTATCTCCAGTGACACTCAGATTATTTAGATTAAAGCTTTTGGTTTAGGAGATGAAAGAGTAAACTACTTATTAGTCCTTGAAATTGCAAGGTGCTGTCATAGTAATTTCTAAAATTAGAAATATGCCAAAAAAATTTTAAAAATGAAAATTATTGTCATTTTAGTCCTTGATATGTACAATTTATTATCATTATAGTCCTTAAATTTTATTACTTACTATCATTATGGTAATGACATGCACTAATGTGACCAATGAATTTTACTTTCAGATATTTATTTGACAGTTTTCTAACTCTAGAAACTACTATGGCAGCAACCGACAATTTCAGGGCTCAAATTATAGTTCACTCAGAGATAAAATGTTTAGGGTTTTTAACATTTAGAGAAGCCCCATTGTTTTTCTAGCATAAGTCCTAGAAACGGAATGTTCAATCAAATGACATATGCTATGACTTCAAGTAGCATTTTTGAGTTGTTCTCACAATTGATAAAGCAAGTCAACTCGCCCCATTTTTGAAATTGCTTTAATGAAGGTGAAGAGTAATGAATTAAAAAAATAATTCATCTCATTTAAAGGGGAGTTGACAAATTAACCAGTTGACAAATAAAAAATAAATAAAAATGATTATAAAATGCGGGGTTGATTGTCACAATCCGCAAAAGAATGGAAAAATGAAAAATAAAAACTATTAAAAATAACAATTCATCCAATCAATCTAACATCACACAAATATTAAAAATTAGTAAGATGTATGTCTAGTCTTAATGAATTATATAAATAACAACAAATATTAGATTTTAAAAAATAACTAGGGGGTTAACTCACTCCGACTCTCCCTTGAGCCATTAGGTTGGCAAGATTAGAATTTTTCCATTTTGTCGGGTTAAGCAGTTGACCTATCAGGTCCAACCTACTTTTCCCCATGTAAAGAAATTGCATGAATTTAGTTTATGAGTTTAGTTTTCTTGTACTATCAATGTAAAATTTTTTACACTCTCCGCTAATTATAAATCACTATAAATATAACTTTAAGAGTAATTATTATAAAAGTCAACAATTTTACCATTCAAAAGAATTTGTGATTGAATGATAACGTAAAAAAAAATATACACTTATCAATATATTTAAATTAAATTCCTTAAATTATATGTATTGTAAGTTGCTATTAGATATTCGTGTAAAAAAGTTTTAATGTACATATAAATAAACTCAAATTGTAATACTTCTTGGTAAAATAAGAAAATTAATTATTATGTAATATTGAACATTAAAATAATTGAAATAAACTATACAAGATATTATTAACAATTTTTGTATTCTATCTTAAATAAAAAGGCTTGATCTTTCTTGAAAAATAATTTAGAGTCAAGTTTGATCAAAACAATAATACCACCCTACCTAGAGCAAATAAGATCAAATTACGAATACACAAAATTAACTACTTCCAACGTGATATGCTTTATAATATAAAATTTATAATTAGGATAAGCTTACATACATTTTAATAACATTTAATAGTTAAAAAATAATTTTACTAAATATAATTTTACCTAACTTCTAAATATATTCCTGAGAAAATATTTTTTTAAATCAACACACATTTAAAAAACATAAATTTTAAAAAAAGTAAAAAAAATGTTTAGGGCTGTTTGTTTGCTGTTTTTAAAAACTATTTCATATTTTTTGAAAAAAAAAAGTTTCCTTATTGGTCTAAATCTTAAGAACAGACTAAGCTCTAATTCTAATGACACCAAAAGCATCAGTCAAAATTTAATGAGTTAAGTTGAAGAGGACATAGGCTCCAAAAACAAAGGAAGGATTCAAAGAAGCTCTTTTCTTGGTCAACCAATCTGTCATATATTCCCTTCCCTTTGAGTGTGATGGAACGATAAGTGTCGATTGAGAATCACAAACATCCGAATATGCTCAACATTTTAAGGATGGTATCGTGTAAGGAGTTAATTTGATTTAGAACATTCCAATTAGCCCAATTGATATCATTAAAAACCTCTGGGTTTCTAGTTTTCCATATAACCCAATAGGTCACCATAAATAGAGTTCCTTTAGGTGATGCAATTAATATTTGCTTGTCAAATCCTTGCAATAAGAGGTGAAGAAGGCAGCTTGTTCAGTGAATTCCATTGCAATTTCTCCAAAATGGTTTTAGCCCCCTGACAGTCATGTAGGGAATGAAGAATTGATTCATGAGTGGTGCCACATCTATGACATGAAGGATCAAGGGAGACATTACTGGATGTAAGAAATAAATTTGTAGGGAAACTATCATGGAAGATCAAACAGAGAAGAAATTTGTTATTCTCTAGGATATTTTAATTCCAAATCCAACACCATTTCTCTGCATAGTCTCACTAAGTATCCTGTTCTTGAGTAAGCCAATGGTAAGTAGTTAAGCATTTTTGGAAAAATAAGTTCCTAAATCAAAGTTCCCCCACATACACAATAATGAGTCAGCATAAATAAAGAGGTTTTTCATAAGCATTTGAATGTCAATTGGAATTTGGGCAGCCAAAACCTTTCAAAATGCCATTCCCCATTATGGAAAACATCTTTGACAATCACTAACCTCATAATACTATTAATTACTTATGAGGCAAAATTAACTATATTTACATATGTAGTTAATCATATATGATGGTCAATGTAACACCCCTATTTTTGAAAAAAGGTACAATGACTATTTTGCCCTTAAAAGGACTAGATAATTGAGAAAATAGATAAAAATAGATAGAAGTGTCTAAAATTTATTTTTAAGTCATTTATGTACTTAGAATAATTAATAATAATTTAGAAATCTTTCAGAAATTTATTAAGATAATTTTGTGAAATGACCAAAATACCCCTAGTTGACTACGAGAGCAAACCAAAGACTTTTTGACTTCAAAGTATTTTTAAAAATTTATATTATGTATATTTTAATTATAAATATTTTATTTTGAAAGAGAAATAGTAAAAAATATAACACTCTTATTTCAACTTTTCAACCAGTATTCTAATAATTGACTAGTTAATTCTGAAAAATCGGGAGAGAATTTCAAAATTCTAATTCCCACCATCATGCTCAAAATTTTAAGAGCTATCTAGTCGTGATTTTTAATAATTTTTCGACCCGAAGCCCAAAGAAATTAAAAGATGACGATTTTGCCCCTTTTTCTCAATATTAAGGGCTGACATGAGAAAAGATTTAATTAACATTAAAATGTCAATTTAAGCTTTGAATCATGTCATATATATTAAAATATAATTTTATAAATTTTCTGGAAATTTTTTGGAGTTCCTGTGTAAAATGACCAAAATGCCCCTAAGTGTCCTATAAGTCAGCCAGTATTGGTTTGACATCCAAAAAAGGTAAAAATGGTAATTTAAGTTTATTTATAGGTGAAATATTTAATTTTATAATTTTCATAAAAATTTTGGTATTTATTGAATTAAAATGGATTTATTATGATTTTTTAGCTTCAAAATATAAAATAAATAGATAAAATTTGAAATAAATTAATAAAAATAAAAATTAATTATTAGAAATTTATTTTTGATGATAAATAATTTATTTTTCCAGTTTTACATTTAATTTAATTTTTTGATATTAAAAGTCAATTTTTTTAAGTTTAGGCGATTTTATCGGTACCGGTTAATTTACCCGCAGATAAAATTAACATCTAGAAGCTGGACAGCTAAGGGAGCATGTCCCCAACCTAGGAATAGATGATTCACCACCCTAAATGGTGTATGTGTCCCTAAATTGGATTGAAAATAAATAAAAATTGGATTTATGACATAATAATGACATAATGGATGATGTAAATGGTGGGACACCTAAGCCCCCTCTTCCTCTATAAATACAACCATCCATAGACAATATTTTCACCATTCTTCTCCTCCATAAGCTAGAGAGCCTCTCTCTCTAAAATATTCTCTCTCTAGAAATTCTTCTTCTTTAGTTTTTATGTTAAAATTTTGCTAGTTTTCAACTAGTAGAATTTCTCCTCCTAAAAGTTTTGCACCAACAATTCCATCCTCTTCATCAACCACCTTAGAGGTAATGGGGGGAGTGGGATTGGTTCTAAATTACTGTCACTTTGCATGTTAGTAGGAAGGATTTCCCCCTAAACCCATTTAGGCTTAAGCTTTATTATTGCTATCATTGTTTAATGTTAAACTTTAATTTTTGCTAAGTTGTTACTCTGCCCAAATTTAGATTATTAAATCGTAATTACTAAATTGTTACTCTGCTCAAATTTAAATTATTAAATTATACTTGCTAAGCTGTTACTCTACTCAAATTTAGAAAATTAAAATTTATTTATCTAGTTGTTATTCTGCCAAAATTTTAGTAATTAAATTATAATTACTATGTCGTTATTCTACTAAAATTTTATATGATTACTAAATTTTTATTTTGTTAAAATTTTGGTATTGTGTAATTTCTGCAAAATAAGGTAGAGATGTTGATTGTACTGGTGCTCAAATTAATTAAGACCAGGAAAACCTCTGCTTGAGAAGTTAGGAATTGATAGTTTAGTGAGTAATGTAAAGCAAGTGACATGCGGTGGCATGGCATCCTGCTAGGGAAGCTACAGTTTGGTACTCTAAGGAATGAGAGGCAGGGACCCATTTGCGGAGGTCTTGGGGGTAGACATCGAGTGGTGAAGGTCCCAATGACCAGGGTAGCACCCTTGAGCCAGAATATTTGCCTGACCAAACTCGATAACCCCGACAACTGCTCAGTATTCTAGGATTGGTTTGAAAGTATACCTGTATAAATAAATATCCTAAATTGTTATTTTGTTCCTCAATGATGACGAGAAGTGTACCATGTGATGGTGTTAAGAGAGGTATATGTACTCCCAGTCACTTCCCAGGTTCTATTAAGAACTATTACCCACTAATGGAAAGTATGGATCCATACTGAGTCAATGATTATATAACATAGAATAAACTTTAGGTTTCCCTTTTATTGTCAACTGTGTTTTATCTGTATTGTGTGGTAGAATTCCCACCATACATGTAAAAGTGATATTAGAACAAATCACCTCACTCCATTACTTTTTCTTTTATGCATGATTGATCGCAGTTAATGAAGACCCGGCTATTGATGAAGACCTATAAGGCTACTCTGATAGTATGTTATTTTATGGGATAAGGTAGACGGACACTGCTCTAACTAGGATCTTTTTAATGTACTGGGAATAAGTAATAACTATTTTATGTATATTTCAATCTCCCTGTATTTCATTTATTTTTCTGATTATGAAATCATGATGTACTGCTCCACGATAAATACATACAAGTTTTATTTTTTTATTGTCGTTTTCAAATTCTGTTAAATTTAATAATTTTCTATTATTAAAAACAGAGAAAAATTTTACTCGCTTTTTTAAATAAGTAAATAAATGTGGGTTGTGTTCAATATGAATGGGTGTCACAGTCAATAACCTCATAATATTATTAACCACTTCTGAAGCAAAATTAACCACCATTACACATTTCAATAATCTCATGACATTATTAATCATATCCATAATGGTATACAATTATGTTTATTTACTTTTAATAACTTGTGAGACAAAATTAACCATATTTATACATATAATTAACCACATATCCGGGTGGATGTTAGGTATAAAATTTGTGGATGTACATTAGTCTTTTTCCATTTTATAATTGGGATAAGATTTTTAAAATTAATAAATTAGTGTTTTAGTTTCTGAAATGTATAGGATAAGTATTTTTATATAATTAAATTTATAATAAATAAATATTTTTAAATATATAAATTGTATTATAATTAAAATTTGTAATAAATAAATATTTTTGAACATATAAATATATTTTAGATTTACAATAAATAATTTATATTGTTATACAAAATTATTTTTAATTATTGGAAATTTCTTTTAAAAAAATTTTAAAATTCAATTTTAAAAATAATGAAAAAAATTGATTGAAATATATAAGCGATTAAGAAAATAAAATATACAAATAAAAAAAGAGTGGTTTGAGATAGTTGATAAAGAAAATTTTTAAAATTACAATTAAAAAAATTTAAAATAAATAAAAATTTAAAATAAAACTAAATGCTCGATATATAGAATAAGGATAAGACATGTGACAAAGAAAAAAAATTTGTGTATACAATGATCACACTAAGGTTAGAACCTATGACTTCATGCATGTTATCTAAACCTTCCCACCACTAGGCTTGACTGAGGGAGTTTATTAATGAGTGGGAGGTCAATACAAAACAATAGTGAGTGCGACATAGGAAACTAGGATATAAATTTGGGAATTGTGGAAGAATGAAAATGAAAGCTGAAAATTTAAGATTAAGATTAATTGGATGAGTGGGAGTGGAATGTGTGGGAAGTGAGGGAAAAATTAGGAATTTGTTGGGTCATTAAAATTGAAATTTCAAATTCATTATGAAGGAATCGAGGGAGACATGAGAAATTTGTGAAGGATGGAGTGAGATAGTTTTCATGGGCCCATAGTATTAATTATGTTATTTATTTTGATTCATTTTATTTATTTATTTTGCTTCTAATGATATGTGTGAGTTGCAATTAGTGATTAAGTGCAAAACATGCTTTTAATGCTAATGAATACCTTGAATATTAACAAATTCCTTTTAATATAATTTTGTATTAAATTAAAGTTATTTAGAAAAAAAATATTTTAAATCAATTTAATCGCATTTTTGTTTCTATAATTTTTTTAATTTTAATTTTAATTTCTAATTCTATATTTTAAATCAATTTAATCACATCGTTCTACCATGTGGTTGTAACACCCTAAGGGATATTATCTTAAGCTTTACATTTTTAACAACTAGAATGTAGATAACAACAACATACATATGAGAATATCACAATATGTGAAGCCATTACTCAAAAATTCACTGTTCAAAGTCTTACATGCTTCTCAAATAACAAAATCACATATATCCTAAAAAGGAGATCCTTTCACTTATAGGATCACTATACAAAAGTACATATCCATATCATTATCTTTCAATAGGAATATCCTATAGTCTATCTATACATCAATCACCAAAACATGATGTCTTCAAGGCCAAGCACCAGCCATCCTTACCTATCAATCTGGAACATAAACCCTAAACTAATGAGACAAAGTCTCAAAGAGTGCTAAACACATGCAATACAATATGGACCACATGAATGCATCATTCACAATAAACATTAATTACTCATCCTCAAACATAAACTTTGCATGGCATTCTTTCTCATGCTTGGCCTTTATTTTTACTCTTTTCTATCCTTTGGCAAAGTATTAAGCTCAAACTTTTAAGCAGCATCCCCCTTGTCTTTATGCCATGACATATTACTAATATACCCCTTCTATTTGAGGGGTTTAGCCATTAGCCTTTAGGGAATGGGAAGTGACGGAACCCACCCATTAATCAAAAGAGGGCACCTCAATCTTACGCATCCCATTCTTTTATTATAACATAGATATATCGTGACCTCACATTTATATCCCCTCAAGCTCAAGGACTTGTTTCATTAAAACCTTTGGCTAACCTTTGGTATCTAGAGGGTCTCTTACCCTTTTCCCTCCAAAGGAGGCTCTTCATACATGGTATCAAGTAAAACATATTCTTATGCAGTCATTTATTACATGGAAACAATGAACATATTCTTAGAAATGGAGTGAATGTAACGTATTGTTATAGGTGTCTCTTGCTTAGCAAAGGCATAGCCTTGCTCAATGAGTATGACCTTGTCACTTAGTGAACCTCAGAATCGCTTAGTGAACATATGCAGTGATTCTAGACTTGATCTCTGGATCCTTTTTTCACTGAGCGAGGATAGTTCTCGCTTAGCGAGTGATGAACACCTCTCTGGACTTAACTTTTCGTTGAGCGAGATATACTCTCGCTAAGCGAACATGCACGAGGTTTCTAGACTTGTCTTTGGAGATCCTCTCGCTTTGCCATGACTTTTCTCACTTAGCGAAAAAGTTTGGCTTGCTCAGCTAGTATATTGCTGCTGAGCTAGAGCAGTGACTCTACAGAATTGCGATTTCATGATTTTTTTCTTACTCCAAGGCCATTAATGGATACCCAGCCACCTCAAAGCAGCATGAATGACTTATAAATGCTATCCCACAATGTATAACCATCAAATCCATCATATTAACCCATAAATTAAATAGAAGACATAAAAATCCCAAATTCCCTTAGGTAGGGTTCAAGAACCTAAAACCCCTAATCTGTAACACCCTCACTTTTATTAATTGTTTTATTTATTTATTTATTCTATATTTAATTCTGAAAAATCGGGAAGGAACCTAAAAATTCTGATCCCCACGGTTAAACTCAGAATATTGAAAACTATCTAATCGTGATTTTCAATAATTTTTCCAAGTTGAAGCACGGAGAAATTCGAAAATAACGATTTTGTCCTTATTTGTCAATATTAATGGCTGACATGAGAAAAAGATTCAATTGATATTAAAATGTCAAATTGAGTGTAAAATCATGTCATATGTATTAAAATATAATTTTGGGAATTTTTTGGGAATTTTCTGAAATTCCTGTACAACATGACCAAAATACCCCTAGTTGTCAAATAACCAACTCAGTATTGGTTTGACATCCAAAAATGATGAAAATGATATTTTTAGTACATTTCTAGGTAAAATATGTAATTTTAGAATTTTCATAAAAATTTGAGCATTTATTGAATTAAAATGAATTTAATATGAATTTTCTAAGCTTAAAATGTATAATATATATATTTATAATTCGACAAAAATTAAAATTTATTTTTAGAAATTATTTTTGATGAAAAATATTACATTTGTTCAGATTTATATTTAAATTAATTATTTGGTATTAAAAGTTAATTTTTTCAAGTTTAGGCGATTTTATCGGTATCGGATAATTAATTAATAGTCAAAATTTATACTGAGATTCTTTGAGACAGCTGCTATCCCACGTTTCTGATCTACCAAGAGGTGATTCACCACCTACTTATATATGTGTCCCTAATTTTCAATTAAACATAAATCAAAAATTGTATTTTTGACATCATGGATGATCACATCAATGGACACCTAGGTTCATTTTTTTTTTCCTATAAATAGCCATCACTTAGAACTGAATTCTTCATCCCATTCCTCCTTTCACCACCATAAGCTTCCATAGAGAAATTTTCTCTCTTTAGAAAATTTTCTTTTACTTTGTTTTTATGCTAAAATTCTACTAGTTTTCCGATAACTAGTAAAAAAATCCTCTTCCTAGGAGCTCTGTACCAACAACTTCACCAACTCTTTGAGGTAATGGGGGGAGTGGGGTTGGTTCTAAATTTCAATTACTTTGCATGTTGGTAGGAAGGGTTTTCCCCTAAACCCGTTTAGGCTTTAGTTTTACTATTAATATTATTGTTATATTATTTGATGTTAAACTTTAAATTTTGCTAAGTTATTATTTTGCTCAAATTTAAATTATTAAATTATACCAAGCTGTTACTTTGCTCAATTTTAGAAAATTAAAATGCACTTGCTAAGCTGTTACTCTGCTCATTTTTAGAAAATCAAAATGCATTTACTAAGATGTTACTCTGCTCAAATTTAGATAATTAAAATACTCTTATTAAGTAGTTATGCTGCTCAAATTTAGACAACCATAGTATAATTATTAAGTTGTTATACTGCTCGAATTTAAACAATTACAGTAGAATTACTAAGCTGTTATACTGCCCAAATTTAGAAAAAATATTTTTAGCTATTATGATAAATAATTAATTATTAAATTATCAAATTTTAGTAATACTCAATTAGTTTAACAAAAATAGTAGAAGAAATAAACCATAAATCTCATAATATGAAACTAAAGATAGAAATTATTTTATGAGCTATTTATGAATTTATTTTTAGAAAACTACTATAGAAATTTCAGTTTAAGTTCTTATCGTTCAGGTAAGGTCTAGACACACTAATAGACCATCTGTAAAAATTTCATAAATTTTAAAGCTTATTTAGTACTTCTAATTGTGTTCTATAAGTGCCTGTGGACACATTTTTCTTAAAAATACTAAATTTCAAAAATTTTCGAAAAAATTCTAAAAATTCATGATAAAATTCTAATTATTTTTATGGAATTTTTTGACCATTCTATGATTTATTTCTTAATTATCAGTCTTTATTTTAATTTGTATATCTTTATTTTTATTGAATTATTGCTTATGTGCTTTAATTTGAATTATGACTTATGTGAATGATATGTATGGATCAAATCTCTGTAATATAAGGCAGAGATATTAGTAGAAATTATACTGGTGCTCAAATACTTGAGACCAGAATGAACCTTTAGAAATTAATATATTAGTGAGTAATGTAAAGCAAGGGACATGCAGTGGCATGACACCCTGTTAGGGAAGCTACAGTTTGGTACGCTGAGGAATGAAAGGCAGGGACCCATTTGGGAGGTCTCGGGGGTAGGCATCGAGTGGTGAAAGTCCTAATAGCCAGGGTAGCGCCCGTGAGTTGGGATATTCACCTGACCAAGCTCGATAACCCCGACAACTGCTCAGCATTCCGGGATTGGTTCGAGAGTATACCTCTATAAATGGACGTCCTGACTGATATTTGTTCCTCATTGATGATGAGGACTGTACCATGTGATGATGTTGATGAGGTATATGTACTCCCAGCCACTTCCCAGGTTCTGTTAAGAACTATTACTCACTGATGGGAAGTATGGATCCATACCAAGTCAAGGGTAGTGTAGTATAACTTAGAATAAACCCTAGGTTCCCTTCATTAATTATATTTAAATTCCTACCATACATGTGAAAGTGATTTAGAACAAATCACCTCACTCCATTATTTTTGTTATGCATGTTGAATCGTGATTATTGAAGATGATAACAATGCTTGATGATGCTAAGGAAGAGCCAGAGGATACTTCTCCAGATTTGAAGACCTAGTTTATAATATTTTCTTAAGGGATAGGGTAGATAAACACTGCTCTGTATAGGATCTTTTTTTTATGTATATATTGGGTTAGGTAGTATATATCTTTTAATGTACTTTGTTTTCTCTTTGACTATTATGTATTACTTAAACCATGATGTACAGTTGGATATATATATATATATATACATAAGCAGTTTTTATCATTTCACTTCTATTTCTAAATTCTGTTTTGCTAGTATCGAAAAAAAAAATTTACTCACATTTTCATGAACTTAAAGTAATAATTAAATTAATATGAATTATACTTAAAATTTAAGGAGTGTTACATTTAATGGTATCAGAGCAGTTCTTTCCTGTCAAAACTTGGGGTATGGCCTTGACCATTCTTTGTGCTGTGTGTTCTTTCATTTACTGTTGATAAAACAGGAATGAAAGATGAATTGTTTGTTCTTATATTCGTTTTGGACATCCAACCTTGTTGCGGAAAGTGGTCTGCGCACGCAATTGAAGACTTTGCCAAGAATATACCAAATGTTAGCTGTTGGGTTTAGTAGAAGTGATTAGTGCATGTCTAGTTAGGTTCTGGCTAGGAAAGATTTGGTACTTAAGAGCGTCCATTGTGACCCACCTCTCTTTCCTGGGAATCTATCTGGTGTACTATTTCACATATTATTTTTGCTCACCTAACATATGGTTTTATTCAAAGCAATGAACTAAGACATTGATTCTCTATTTCAGACAATGGCCGGAAGACCACGGCGAGATGCTACTCAACAAATACTTGAAAGAATGACTGCTGTTCTTGAAAATATGAATCAAGGACGAGATAATGAATCTGCAGAATACCGAGGGCTTGTAGCTTTTCGTAAAAACAACCCTCCAACATTCAAAGGTGGATTCGATCCTAACGGTGCTCAAAACTGGATTGCAGAGATCGAGAAAATCTTTATTGCCATGGAGTGCACTGATGCACACAAAGTGACTTATGCCACCTTTATGTTGTCTAAAGAGGCAGAATATTGGTGGAAGTACGCTAAACAACAAGAAGAATTCGAAGGAAGACAAATCACTTGGGAGGTTTTTCGTTTGAAGTTTTGGGAAAGTATTTTCCAGAAGACTTAAGGCGAAGAAAAGAAATAGAATTCCTTGAGCTAAAGCAGAATAATATGTCTGTTGGGGAGTATGCTGCTAAATTTGATGAATTGTCAAAATACTGTCCCTATTTTCAAAATGGAATTGATGAAAGGTCCCGATGCTCCAAATTTGAGAGCAGGTTGAGGCCTGACATCAAGCAGGCAGTAGGGTATCTTGAGATAGCCCAATTTCCTACCTTGGTGAACCGCTGCAGGATCTATGAAGATGACACAAAGGCGAGGCAAGCCCAATGGAAGAATGTTGGGCCACAAAGGAATAAAAGACAGGAATTCTTCACTAAGAAGAAACCCTATCAATTTCCTAGAAATTCTTCGAGTCAGAGGAATTTTTCCATCACTAATAACTCTAATTTTGGAGTTAACAACCCTGTTCGCTGTTTTTGTTGTGGAGGACCCCACTTGGCAAAAGATTGTACTCCACAAATGGTTATTTGCTACAACTGTGGAAAACCAGGCCACTATAGAACAAATTGCAAAGAACCAAAGAAGGAGCTTGGTATGGGAAGCAGAAACAACAATGGGAAGGTTCAAGTTGGAAGGCCTAAAGCAACAGGCTGAGTTTTCACTATGAGTGGAATCGAAGCCGTTCAATCTGACGACCTCATTCAAGGTAAATGCATCATAAACGGATATCTTTTGAATGTACTATATGATTCAGGTGCCACTCATTCATTCATATCACATGATTGTGCAAAATATCTGAAATTACCTGTTTCTCTGCTACCCTATGATTTGACTGTTTCTACCCCTACAAATGTTCCTATCATTACTTCTTTAGCATGTTTAAATTGTTGTATTTCTATAGAAAATAGAAATTTCTTTGTAAACTTAATCTGTCTACCTTTATCTCATCTAGATATTGTATTAGGCATGGACTGGTTATCTTCCAATCATGTCCTCTTAAATTGTCATGATAAAAGTCTAGTCTTTGAGCCAGAAATTGATAAAACTTATAAATTAGAAGATTTAAGAATAGCTACTGCCAACCAAACTAAGGCTTCGAAAGGAGCTCAAGTTTACATGATCCTTGTAACACTCCCTTAATTTTAATTATTACTTTAAGTTGATGAAAATGTGAGTAATTCTGTTTTTCTATTGATATTAGCAATAGAAAAACAGAATTTAGGAATAAAAGTGAAATGATAAAAACTGCTTATGTATATATATATCCAACTGTACATCATGGTTTGAGTAGTACATAATAGTCGAAGAGAAAACAAAAATACATCAAAAGACATATACTACCTAACCCAATATATACATAAAAAAAAAAGATCCTATACAGAGCAGTATTTATCTACCCTATCCCTTAAGAAAATATTATAAACTAGGTCTTCAAATTTGGAGAAGTATCCTCTGGCTCTTCCTCAGCATCATCAGGCATTGTTATCATCTTCGATAATCACGATTTAACATGCATAACAAAAATAATGGAGTGAGGTGATTTGTTCTAAATCACTTTCACATGTATGGTAGGAATTTAAATACAATTAAGGAAGGGAACCTAGGGTTTATTCTAAGTTATACTACACTACCCTTGACTTGGTATGGATCCATACTTCCCATCAGTGAGTAATAGTTCTTAACAGAACCTGGGAAGTGACTGGGAGTACATATATCTCATCAACATCATCACATGGTACAGTCCTCATCATCAATGAGGAACAAATATCAGTCAGGACGTCCATTTATAGAGGTATACTCTCGAACCAATCTCGGAATGCTGAGCAGTTGTCGGGATTATCGAGCTTGGTCAGGTGAATATCCCAGCTCACGGGCGCTACCCTGGCTATTAGGACTTTCACCACTCGATGCCTACCCCCGAGACCTCCCAAATGGGTCCCTGCCTTTCATTCCTCAGCGTACCAAACTGTAGCTTCCCTAACAGGGTGTCATGCCACTGCATGTCCCTTGCTTTACATTACTCACTAATATATTAATTTCTAAAGGTTCATTCTGGTCTCAAGTATTTGAGCACCAGTATAATTTCTACTAATATCTCTGCCTTATATTACAGAGATTTGATCCATACATATCATTAACATAAGTCATAATTCAAATTAAAGCACATAAGCAATAATTCAATAAAAATAAAGATATACAAATTAAAATAAAGACTGATAATTAAGAAATAAATCATAGAATGGTCAAAAAATTCCATACAAATAATTTTTAAACTTAGAAAAATAATTAGAATTTTATCATGAATTTTTAGAATTTTTTCGAAGATTTTTGAAATTTAGTATTTCTAAGAAAATGTGTCCACAGGCACTTATAGAGCACAATTAGAAGTACTAAATAAGCTTTAAAATTTATGAAATTTTTACAGATGGTCTATTAGTGTGTCTAGACCTTACCTGAACGATAAGAACTTAAACTGAAATTTCTATAGTAGTTTTCTAAAAATAAATTCATAAATAGCTCATAAAATAATTTCTATCTTTAGTTTCATATTATGAGATTTATGGTTTATTTCTTCTACTATTTTTGCTAAGCTAATTGAGTATTACTAAAATTTGATAATTTAATAATTTAATTATTTATCATAATAGCTAAAAATATTTTTTCTAAATTTGGGCAGTATAGCAGCTTAGTAATTCTACTGTAATTGTTTAAATTCGAGCAGTATAACAACTTAATAATTATACTATGGTTGTCTAAATTTGAACATCATAACTACTTAATAAGAGTATTTTAATTATCTAAAATTGAGCAGAGTAACATCTTAGTAAATGCATTTTAATTTTCTAAAAATGAGCAGAGTAACAGCTTAGCAAGTGCATTTTAATTTTCTAAAATTGAGCAGAGTAACAGCTTGGTATAATTTAATAATTTAAATTTGAGCAAAATAATAACTTAGCAAAATTTAAAGTTTAACATCAAATAATATAACAATAATATTAATAGTAAAACTAAAGCCTAAACGGGTTTAGGGGAAAACCCTTCCTACCAACATGCAAAGTAATTGAAAATTAGAACCAACCCCACTCCCCCCATTACCTCAAAGAGTTGGTGAAGTTGTTGGTACAGAGCTCCTAGGAAGAGGATTTTTACTAGTTATCGGAAAACTAGTAGAATTTTAGCATAAAAACAAAGTAAAAGAAAATTTTCTAAAGAGAGAGAATTTTTCTATGGAAGCTTACGGTGGTGAAAGGAGAAATGGGATGAAGAATTCAGTTCTAAGTGGTGTCTATTTATAGGAAAAAAAATGAACCTAGGTGTCCATTGATGATATCATCCATGATGTCAAAAATGCAATTTTTATTTTTTTTATTAGGGACACATATTCATATAGGGGATGAATCACCCCTTGCTAGAGCTGGTACGTGGGATAGCAGCTGTCCCAAAGATTTACAGTATAAATTTTGACTGTTAATTAATTAGCCGGTACCGATAAAATCGCCTAAACTTGAAAAAAATTAACTTTTAATACCAAAATAATTAATTTAGATATAAATCTGAACAAATGTAATATTTTTCATCAAAAATAATTTCTAAAAATAAACTTTAATTTTTTTCGAATTATAAATATATATGTTATATATTTTAAGCTTAGAAAATTCATATTAAATTCATTTTAATTCAATAAATGCTCAAATTTTTATGAAAATTATAAAATTACATATTTTACCCAGAAATGTACTAAAAATATCATTTTCATCATTTTTGGATGTCAAACCAATACTGAGTTGGTTATTTGACAACTAGGGGTATTTTGGTCATGTTGTACAAGAATTTCAGAAAATTCCCAAAAAATTCCCAAAATTATATTTTAATACATATGACATGATTTTAAACTCAATTTGACATTTTAATATCAATTGAATCTTTTTCTCATGTCAGCCCTTAATATTGACCAATAAGGACAAAATCGTCATTTTCGAATTTCTTCGGACTTCAACTTGGAAAAATTATTGAAAATCACGATTAGATAGTTTTCAACATTCTGAGTTTAACCGTGGGGATCAGAATTTTTAGATTCCTTCCCGATTTTTTTTAAAATTAAATATAGAATAAATAAATAAAACAATTAATAAAAGTGAGGGTGTTACAATCCTTACTTCTCTGGAAGTAAAGGGAAACTCTGATGTTAGTAAGTTTCCTGTAGTCTGTGATTATCCTGATGTTTTCCCTGAAGATATTCCTGGTCTACCTCCGGAAAGAGAAATAGAGTTTACCATAAAATTGGTACCAGGATCAGGTCCTATATCCATAGCCCCCTATAGGATGTCACCTTTAGAGTTAGCCGAGCTGAAAAAGCATATTGAAGAACTGTTGGAAAAACAGTTTATAAGACCCAGTGTTTCTCCCTGGGGTGCTCCAGTATTATTAGTTAAAAAGAAAGATGGAAGTATGAGATTGTGTGTGGATTACCGTCAGCTTAACAAAATGACCATTAAGAATAGATATCCTCTTCCTAGGATTGATGATTTGATGGACCAATTAAGGGGTGCTATTGTGTTTTCCAAGATTGACTTAAAATCTGGTTATCATCAAATTCGAGTCAAGGCTGAAGATATTCCAAAGACTGCTTTTAGAACAAGATACGGTCATTATGAGTACTTAGTAATGCCCTTTGGTGTGACTAATGCTCCTGCCATTTTTATGGATTATATGAACCGTATTTTTCATTAGTTTTTGGATAAGTTCGTAGTGGTCTTCATCGATGATATACTAGTGCATTCTAGAAGTCATGAAGAACATGAAGAACATCTGCGAATTGTTTTGCAAATTTTGAGAGAAAGACAATTGTATGGGAAGCTCTCAAAATGTGAATTCTGGTTGGAACAAGTGCAATTCTTAGGGCATGTAATATCGCAAGGTGGAATTTTTGTTGATCCTACAAAAGTGGAAGCGGTTTTGCGTTGGGAACAACCAACAACAATCACAGAGATACGTAGTTTCTTAGGATTGGCAGGCTATTATAGAAAATTCATTGAAGGATTTTCAAGATTAGCATTGCCTTTAACTAAGTTAACACGTAAAGGACAACCTTTTGTTTGGAATGAAAACTGTGAGGCTAGCTTCCAAGAGTTGAAGAGAAGATTGACTTCTGCTCCTGTGTTAATACTACCTGACCCAACTGGAAAGTTTGAAGTATATTGTGATGCCTCGGGACAAGGGTTAGGGTGTGTATTAATGCAAGAAGGAAAAGTAGCTGCTTATGCTTCAAGACAATTAAGACAGCATGAAGTTAACTATCCTACGCATGATTTAGAGTTAGCTGCAGTAGTGTTTGCTCTAAAGATTTGGAGACACTACTTGTATGGTGCAAGGTTTGAAGTGTTCAGTGATCATAAGAGTCTGAAGTATCTCTTTGATCAAAAGGAACTGAATATGAGACAGCGTAGGTGGATGGAATTCCTGAAGGATTACGACTTTAAGCTGCAGTATCACCCTGGCAAGGCGAATGTAGTGGCAGATGCTTTGAGTCGTAAATCCTTACATGCATCAATGATGATGGTGAAGGAGTTGGAATTGGTAGAATCATTTAGAGATTTGAATTTGGCAATAGAGATAAGACCCAAGAGTCTTCATTTGGGAATGCTAAAAATTTCAAGTGGATTTCTAGAACAAGTTAGAGAAGCACAAGAAACGGACCAATTTCTACAAGAGAAAATGAAAGCAAGGGAGGAAGGAAAAGAACCAGAATTCCACAAGGATTCCAATAAGATCATTAAATTCAAAGATAGAATATGTGTGCCTTTTGAGAAAGATCTGAGAAAACTAATTCTAGAAGAAGCTCACAAAAGTAGACTAAGTATTCATCCAGGTGCCACCAAAATGTATCAAGACTTGAAGAAGATGTTCTGGTGGCCAGGAATGAAGAAAGCTGTAGCTGAGTTTGTAGCATCTTGTTTGGTGTGTCAAAAAGCAAAGGTAGAACATCAGAAACCTTTTGGTAAACTACAATCCCTGGATATCCTAGAATGGAAATGGGATAGCATCTCAATGGATTTTGTTACGGGTTTACTTAGGACTTTCTCTGGTAATGATGTTATATGGGTGATTGTGGATAGATTAACCAAATCTGCTCATTTTCTACCCATTAACATCAAATTTTCTTTAGAAAAGTTAGCCCAATTGTATACCAAAGAGATTATTAGGCTACACGGTGTACCTTCTAGTATAATCTCTGATAGGGATCCACGTTTCACTTCTAGGTTTTGGGATAGTTTGCAACGAGCCTTAGGGACTAGGATTAGACTTAGTTCAGCCTACCACCCTCAGACAGATGGACAGTCTGAAAGGACTATCCAATCCCTAGAAGATCTGTTAAGAGCCTGTGTGTTGGAACAGACAGGTAACTGGGATCAGTCTTTACCACTGATTGAGTTTACCTATAACAACAGTTTCCACTCTAGCATTGGAATGGCTCCATATGAGGCTTTGTATGGAAGAAAATGTAGAACTCCATTATGTTGGTATGAGACCGGAGAACCTTTAATCCTAGGACCTGAGATAGTTCAACAAGCCTCTGATAAGATAAAAATGATTAAGGAAAAGATGAATATATCACAAGATAGGCAGAAAAGTTACTATAACAAAAGGAGAAAACCCCTTGAGTTTCAAGAAGGGGAACATGTGTTCTTGAAAGTTACACTGATAACTGGGGTTGGCAGAGCCCTTAAATCTAAAAAGCTTTCTCCTAAATTCATTGGTCCTTATCAAATTCTTAAGCGAATTGGTCCTGTCGCTTATCAAATTGCTTTACCTCCAAATCTTTATAACCTTCATAATGTATTTCATGTCTCTCAACTCCGAAAATACATTTCCGATCCTTCTCATGTGATTGAACCTGACATAGTACAATTAAAAGAAAACCTCACTTACGACATATTTCCTGTAAGAATTAAGGATCGTAGGATTAAACAACTTCGAGGAAAAGAGATACCTTTGGTAAAGATTATTTGGAGTCAACAAGACGACGGAAATGCTACATGGGAATTAGAAAGCAATATGCAAAAATTATATCCTCAACTTTTCTCAGGTTAGTAAATTTCGGGGACGAAATTCCTAAAAGGAGGGGAGTAATGTAACACCCTCACTTTTATTAATTGTTTTATTTATTTATTTATTCTATATTTAATTCTGAAAAATCGGGAAGGAACCTAAAAATTCTGATCCCCACGGTTAAACTCAGAATATTGAAAACTATCTAATCGTGGTTTTCAATAATTTTTCCAAGTTGAAGCACGGAGAAATTCAAAAATGACGATTTTGTCCTTATTTGTCAATATTAATGACTTACATGAGAAAAAGATTCAATTGATATTAAAATGTCAAATTGAGTGTAAAATCATGTCATATGTATTAAAATATAATTTTGGGAATTTTTTGGGAATTTTCTGAAATTCCTGTACAACATGACCAAAATACCCCTAGTTGTCAAATAACCAACTCAGTATTGGTTTGACATCCAAAAATGATGAAAATGATATTTTTAGTACATTTCTAGGTAAAATATGTAATTTTAGAATTTTCTTAAAAATTTGAGCATTTATTGAATTAAAATGAATTTAATATGAATTTTCTAAGCTTAAAATGTATAATATATATATTTATAATTCGAAAAAAATTAAAATTTATTTTTAGAAATTATTTTTGATGAAAAATATTACATTTGTTCAGATTTATATTTAAATTAATTATTTTGGTATTAAAAGTTAATTTTTTCAAGTTTAGGCGATTTTATCGGTACCGGATAATTAATTAACAGTCAAAATTTATACTGAGATTCTTTGGGACAGCTGCTATCCCACGTTTCTGATCTACCAAGAGGTGATTCACCACCTACTTATATATGTGTCCCTAATTTTCAATTAAACATAAATCAAAAATTGTATTTTTGACATCATGGATGATCACATCAATGGACACCTAGGTTCATTTTTTTTTCCTATAAATAGCCATCACTTAGAATTGAATTCTTCATCCCATTCCTCCTTTCACCACCGTAAGCTTCCATAGAGAAATTTTCTCTCTTTAGAAAATTTTCTTTTACTTTGTTTTTATGCTAAAATTCTACTAGTTTTCCGATAACTAGTAAAAAAATCCTCTTCCTAGGAGCTCTGTACCAACAACTTCACCAACTCTTTGAGGTAATGGGGGGAGTGGGGTTGGTTCTAAATTTCAATTACTTTGCATGTTGGTAGGAAGGGTTTTCCCCTAAACCCGTTTAGGCTTTAGTTTTACTATTAATATTATTGTTATATTATTTGATGTTAAACTTTAAATTTTGCTAAGTTATTATTTTGCTCAAATTTAAATTATTAAATTATACCAAGCTGTTACTCTGCTCAATTTTAGAAAATTAAAATGCACTTGCTAAGCTGTTACTCTGCTCATTTTTAGAAAATCAAAATGCATTTACTAAGATGTTACTCTGCTCAAATTTAGATAATTAAAATACTCCTATTAAGTAGTTATGCTACTCAAATTTAGACAACCATAGTATAATTATTAAGTTGTTATACTGCTCGAATTTAAACAATTACAGTAGAATTACTAAGCTGTTATATTGCCCAAATTTAGAAAAAATATTTTTAGCTATTATGATAAATAATTAAATTATTAAATTATCAAATTTTAGTAATACTCAATTAGTTTAGCAAAAATAGTAGAAGAAATAAACCATAAATCTCATAATATGAAACTAAAGATAGAAATTATTTTATGAGCTATTTATGAATTTATTTTTAGAAAACTACTATAGAAATTTCAGTTTAAGTTCTTATCGTTCAGGTAAGGTCTAGACACACTAATAGACCATCTGTAAAAATTTCATAAATTTTAAAGCTTATTTAGTACTTCTAATTGTGCTCTATAAGTGCCTGTGGACACATTTTCTTAGAAATACTAAATTTCAAAAATTTTCGAAAAAATTCTAAAAATTCATGATAAAATTCTAATTATTTTTCTAAGTTTAAAAATTATTTTTATGGAATTTTTTGACCATTCTATGATTTATTTCTTAATTATCAGTCTTTATTTTAATTTGTATATCTTTATTTTTATTGAATTATTGCTTATGTGCTTTAATTTGAATTATGACTTATGTGAATGATATGTATGGATCAAATCTCTGTAATATAAGGCAGAGATATTAGTAGAAATTATACTGGTGCTCAAATACTTGAGACCAGAATGAACCTTTAGAAATTAATATATTAGTGAGTAATGTAAAGCAAGGGACATGCAGTGGCATGACACCCTGTTAGGGAAGCTACAGTTTGGTACGCTGAGGAATGAAAGGCAGGGACCCATTTGGGAGGTCTCGGGGGTAGGCATCGAGTGGTGAAAGTCCTAATAGTCAGGGTAGCGCCAGTGAGCTGGGATATTCACCTGACCAAGCTCGATAACCCCGACAACTGCTCAGCATTCCGGGATTGGTTCAAGAGTATACCTCTATAAATGGACGTCCTGACTGATATTTGTTCCTCATTGATGATGAGGACTGTACCATGTGATGATGTTGATGAGGTATATGTACTCTCAGTCACTTCCCAGGTTCTGTTAAGAACTATTACTCACTGATAGGAAGTATGGATCCATACCAAGTCAAGGGTAGTGTAGTATAACTTAGAATAAACCCTAGGTTCCCTTCATTAATTATATTTAAATTCCTACCATACATGTGAAAGTGATTTAGAACAAATCACCTCACTCCATTATTTTTGTTATGCATGTTGAATCGTGATTATTGAAGATGATAACAATGCCTGATGATGCTGAGGAAGAGCCTGAGGATACTTCTCCAGATTTGAAGACCTAGTTTATAATATTTTCTTAAGGGATAGGGTAGATAAACACTGCTCTGTATAGGATCTTTTTTTTATGTATATATTGGATTAGGTAGTATATATCTTTTAATGTACTTTGTTTTCTCTTTGACTATTATGTATTACTTAAACCATGATGTACAGTTGGATATATATATATATATATACATAAGCAGTTTTTATCATTTCACTTCTATTTCTAAATTCTGTTTTGCTAGTATCGAAAAAAAAAATTTACTCACGTTTTCATGAACTTAAAGTAATAATTAAATTAATATGAATTATACTTAAAATTTAAGGAGTGTTACACAATCCATCAATCACAACTCAAGACCAAGTGGGGTAAAGGGAGGAAGATGAATTAAAAGCACTCACCACTAGCTTCAAGGGTGCTTAGGTGTGTAGGTGACTCTTGTTCTTCTTCCCCCTCCTCCTCTTTCTCTTCTCCTTCTCTTATCTCCTCCTTTTCCCTCTTATCTTTTTTTTGTATGTGTGAAAGTTAGTGTATGTCAGGCTTATAGGTCTAAGAGGGTGACGACCCTAATTGGGCCTAAGTGGCCTTCCCCCCCCCCCCAAAAAAAATATAACTCTAGCCTACTATTATATCTTAAAACAAAACGAAGTCTTATATTATGCAAAGCACTCATAAAACCGATATAAAAGAGATTTAATTTATTTATGTCTAACGTAATCATAATTACCCTATCATGGGGATGTTACAGTGGTGATCAAAGAGGTAATGCTTTTGCATAAATTATATATATTATTTTTTTACGATAAAGACTTGAGGTTTGATTATGTTTTTGGGGAATAAGATGATGGTAAAAAAGTGGAGGCTTTGATCATGCACGTTGTCATAATGCAGTGATAAAAAATAATGGATTTTATAAATATTTTATATGTAATAGTGGTTTCATGTTGAGGAATTTAGACAAATAATTTATGTATGAACTTTATTTAATTGTATGAATATCTATTAATTTATTTATGTTATTGAGACACTTAAACATGTATGAATTTGTTAAATATATTAGTAGCTGCTAAATTAGTCTTATTTTTATTCTTAATTAGTTTTTTACTTTGAATATTTCATAATGATAAAAAAATATTAATTATTAGTTATTATGGATTATATAATCATACAAAACTTCTATTCGATGTAAAAAAAATAAACTGTAAACCCCATTAGACACTAGTCATGTTTTACTTTTTTTTGTCCCACCCAAATCCATTTCCTACACACAAATGATTGTTTTACTTTTTATTTTCTTCCTTTTTTTATCTACTTATCTATATTGTATACACGAAAGTTTCTAAAAACAAAATTATATATAAGAAAGTTAATTCATATTGGGCACACACATGGTTCCTACACGGTTCATTCTTTTTGTTATTATAATTTATAGTATATTATATATATTATTATTGTATTATTATTATTATTATTATTATTATATTAATTTTATTATTATATGATATATATACATATCAATCATATATTTATAATTTATTATATTGTTATAATATTATGTATCATAATAAGTATTTATTTTTTTGTAATATTTATATTAAGATTTTTTATTTTTGAAATAATATGTATAAGTGATTTTTTAAATATATTTTATTGATTCAATCTGTTGGAAACTTTTGGTGTAACCACAAATGACGTTTTTTGTCCTTTTTGCAAGTTCGATACACAAGTTTTACACATATCTCTAAATCTTGAAATTCGTCCATCTCAATGGTTACCTTTTCAAGACTATATATTTACACCAAGTTCGAAGATGCCATACAAGACGAGAAGAATAGATTACAATGAAAGTTTAAAAAATCTCTCTTTGGATAAGGTTTAAAAACTCTCTATTTTCTTATTATTTGCATAAGTTGTTGTTATTTGCTCTGTATTTTCATATCCTAACTTAGTGAGTAGAATTCTATAAAACATTCCTTTATGTTGTGAAAGCCTGGAGAGGCTATGTGACAAAAGAATACTTGGGGTTGTGTAGGTGATTTGGGATGATCACTATTGTAGGCCTGAAGAGACTGGTAAGAATACTTGTTTATAATCAAGGGTTGGTTAATGGAAATCCTCCTAGATGAAGGTACTAGATGTAGCTCAGGTTGAGTGAACCAACATAAAAATCCATCGCGTGCTTCTCCTTTCTTTTCCTTATTTTGATTTCTTTGCTTTGCACCTTTTATCTTTTGTTTAAAGTTTTGCAAAAAAGATTTTTAACACACAATTCAATCCCTTCTTCGTGTATGTTCCCCTTTTTTCACAATCAAATCTTTATAGAGCATGTTTAGTTTTGCGTTCAACATGGAAGAATGTGTACAAGACGTAAAAAACTAAAGCTACTCAATATAGCTTTGCCTTGTACATAGGTATTAGATGCGATTATTCTTTGATGTAACTAGATACCAAACATGGATGATCATTTTTCCATTATATATTCTTTTGATATATATTTTCTTTTTATACCAATAACTTTGAAATAGCATATAAATTTTAATCATTATTTAAGGAAACAATGTTACTATTATGGTAATTATATATGATTTGTAATAATATTTTTAACTATTTTATTCTTTTACTATTAAATAATCACTCCAGTCTTCAATATAAACAAAAAAATAATAATAATAACTTATGCTAATTAAAAAGTTAGTTAATATAATTTAATTTTATTAATCCCATTAAGGAAATAACCTTTTTTTTTCTAAACTACCCTTCATTGAAACTTGAGATCATGAATAAAAAAGGTCATTAGGAATAGAATCTCAATTAAATGAAGGATATTTTATAGATGGTTTCATTAAATAAGGTGAAATTAGTTAAGATTTGCTTATATTTGAGACTCATACAATGATTTTTTATTTTATATTTGCAACTGGAAGGAGTATGTTTATTTTAAAACATTTTTGAAACAATTAAATGATGAAACCATGTTTTCAAAATTAGTGCAACTTATCTTATATTCAATTAAAATAAATTTTTAAACAATTTCAATTTTTCTAATCATTTCATTATTTACCGTTGATGAGAATCTTGCTCATATTTAGCCTATAACTCATAACAATAAACAATAAGGATACCAATTTTTTTTTCTGGGTAATAATAATTTGTTTTATATTTTATTTAAAACATTAATTCTGTTACAAGATTGAAAAATTATTAATTATTTTTAATAATATTCTTATTTATTAATATTTCACATAAATATTTGAATAAATTTCAAATTTACAATTACATTTTAACTCTTTTATTAAAAATAATTTTTTATCCTAAACATAATTTTATGCCTAATTAATATTTTATTTAGAAGTGTATATTATGTTAAAAAGTAAATAATATAAAATTAAGAAACTATAAGAAGAACAATTAATATTTTTTAGTTAAAAAATTATAAAGGAACTTGTAGTTAATGTTCACTATCGGTGCATTCTCAAGATCCTAAAATGAAGCTGTCACTTTATTAAATTTATATTTTAAACTTAAACTACATGTTAAATTAATAACATGCTTGATTAACATCCTTATATTAATTGTACATTATGGCTGTATTTGTGAACGTTGGATCCTATGAATTTTTAAAGAAATTAAATTTATATTCTTTACATAAAATAAAAACAAATTAAAGAGAAAAATCAAAATTAATAATCATTAACATGTTTAATTCAACGTAAGTTTACAGAAATAATCATGTATATTTTAAACTTGTTTTAAAAAAATAGAAAAATATTACTCCAAAACAAATTAAATAAAACATATATATAAGGATTACTTGAAATATAAATTACAAAATTACTAACAAGTGTCAAATAAACAAGAATTACATTTACAACATTTTTGATCATGGTAGTATCTTCTTCCTCTGTTATTGTCAATTAAGACTTAATTTTTCATTCTATTATTTATTTTTAAGCAAATAATTATATATAAAAATTATTTTAAAATATGCGTAGAGATCAATGCAACCCTGTGTGAATGTAAGGATAACTGACTAGTTTTAATATAATTTGTTCTAAGTTGCATGGTATTCATGCAACAATGATCGCAAGATCCAAAATACTCGTAATTGCAAAAACCTTAAGCTATTTAAAACCTTGTTACTTTGTATTTGTTTTTTCCTATTAGTATAGTATCATGCGGGAAAACCAGTCCACTACCCACAAACCCCATTCCTTCACCATGATACCATATCATTAAGCCATTTGCTATTACCTAAACCAACCCTAAACCATCACATCAGTAAACAACCCCTCCTTGTTTGCTTCACCAAACCACCAATATAACTTCACCTCATTATGTCTTTTACTCACTATCTCACCATTGAACCAAACATTAAACCCATTGATTAGACCCTAGAACCACATCAAATACCCTTTTGCTTCAGTGCCCTTGCCCCACCAAATACTAACATTGGAAAGCTAGATGTAGCAACAACATTGTTAGTATTTGGAGGGGCAAGGGCAATGCGTACAAACCTTCAGTGAAAAAGCCATGTCTCAAGGTGGTCATTGGATGGTGTACAGCTATGGCTATGACATTTGGCCTCACCAAATTATTTAATTGACTTTTGAACATTGAATACGTTAGTCTTTTGGGTATTTATGTTAGGAATAAATATATACAATCATGATCCAATTCCTCATGTAATCAATTATAGTTTTAATAAATAAATAGTATAAATATCTTGATAATTATTAGTATTTTGAATACTATCTTATTATTTATTCTTGCAAGTATTGATGAAATTACAACAAAATAATTATAATAGCAGTTGAAAGAGGTTTTATTTATTTGAGTTAGAGAAAAATTTGTAAACTTAAATAAATATATTCCTAGACACAAATCTTCAAGCAATATTTATCAGTATAAAAAGGAGATTATTTTGTTAGAAATTAAATATTAATAGTGGCTTTGTTAACAATATTCACATTCTTTATGTAACCCAATATTGTTTTACAACATTCTATTATATTTTTGAATTATTAAATATTGTTATATATGTATTTACATATCTTTTGGAATTTCTTATGTTATATCATAATTATAATTTACTGCAATTAGTAATAATTGTTTTGTCCATGTTATGACGACTAATGGTTCTCTGTCACTGAATGGCCTTGCATATAGCATTTGTACATTTTGAATTCAATTTGGTTTTATAGGTGCTTGTACATGATATAATGTTTGCTTAACTACACGTGAACCTAACTTAGATTTAATTAATTGTATTTTAATATAAGCCACAAGTTTGTGTACTAATACAAGATTCTCTAGACTTCTTTTTTTATGTTCATATTAATAAAAGTCTTTTGATTTAATTTTTTTTATCTATCATGAGAGTTATATTTATTATAACATATATTTTGTTCTCCTTTTATTTGATGTAAACTAGTAAATATCCCAGGTCTTAAATGTTGCCTTTAGACCTAACGTGCAAGGTGACTAAATCACATTATACAACTCATTTCTATTTATCAAATAGTGTAACCCTTAGGGGGAGTATTGGATTAGGATTTTAAAAGACTTTTTGGTGATAAAAAGTTGTAGTATTCAACTGAGACTTTTTAAGAATATAAATAAGTCTTGTGGTAATCAACTAGGACTATTTGGATTTTTTAAGAAGGTAACAAAATCCGGTGGTATTAAAGTAAGTTTTTTTTACAACTTACAAAAAGCCTTTTAGTATTTAAAAATATACAAATTTTGATGGATTTTTTGTAGCGTGGATTTCGTGTGACTTTTTAGAAAGATATATAAATATCACACCAATCTAACAATCCCACGCAAACCCTTGAGACTTTCTACTCTCTCGTTCTTTTTTTTTATGTCTTTGCCAAACTTTTCTTTCTCTTATCACATATAATCCCTTCCTTCTTCGTTGAACGTGGTGTTGGGGTTGTACTTAGTCATCTCTTTCTTTCAATCCTACTTGCCTTCTCTATAATCAGAAATGGGATCTTTCTACTTTTTTTTTCTTTTGCCTTTATCAACTTATTTAGACAAATTCATTGTGTACATCGCCAAAAGATGATGTCAAAAATGCATAAAAAACCCTATCACTATCATTTGTGTATTGTACTGGTTTTTTACTTTTATTTGTACCTATTGCACTAATTTCAATTATGCTACCTAGGTTAATTGCTTATGATAAAATAATTGCTTTACACTACCTAGGTTAATTGCTTTATGCTAATATCAAATTCAAATGTTAGCCTAATTTTTACCTTCTGTTGTAACTCACAATGGCTAGAGAGCTTTGAAAGGATTCATGATGACATAGTCTATGAGTCTGTATTCTTTGACTTCTTTTGCACTCATGAAAAAATCACGATTTGTATCCTACTTGATTTTTTCTTTATATATATATATATATAATTTATGTTGAATATTAAATAATATATAATAAAACTAATTGGCTTTATATATAAACAAAATTTCTAATATATAAATAATGTTGATTAGTTTTGTATATTATATATATAATAAAACTATCATATGTAAGTTTTATTATATATTATTTAATCTTTACACTAATTGGTTTTATATATCATAATTATTATATAAAGATTGAATATTCAATAACATATAACAAAATTGATTGGTTTATGTATAAATAAAATTTCTAACACAAGAACAGGAATAAGAAAATATTAATGCATGGAGGTCTTGTAACACCCTCAATTTTAGAGAATATTAATATTAATATTTTATTTTCAATAGACGCTTACATATTATTGTTTTCTATTATTACTATTGTTCCGATACATAGGAACATGGCGTGAAAGTCTAAATATCAATTCTATATCATAAGAAATTAACATTTTCCCAGAACAAAGGATTGTATTACTTATACAAGTTAGAAATCTATAGAATTAACTAGGAACTCTAACCGTTAGAAATATAGGTACATTAGGATAGAAAAATGCTAAATAAATATAAAAATATGATAAAATGATATTTTTAACACGGAAACATGCTTAGAATATTATTTATATTATTGTGATTTTTTTTGTAATTTTTGGAGATTCTTCAATTTTGACTCAGTGCTCACAAGTAACTTTGCAAGTACAATTGTAGATACTTAGAGAACTCTAAAAATTATAAAAAAATTTAGGAAGCTAATTTAATGTGTTTAGAATATTTTTGTAAAGAAAAATTGTAGATTTATACTCTCTAAATTATTAATGAATTATAACGTTTTAAGAGGAATACCAACATGTTTTATAAAAAAGGGAAGAGAGGAGCAGCCGTAAGTTTGCTTCTTCTAGAAATATAAGTCAGATTTCAGCATCCCTCTCTAAAACTAAACCCTAATTTCGTTTTCCTTGAGGCACACACACATCCAAGGGTTTGTTTCTCTCTTGATCAAGCTTGTAAGGGTCTTGAGACACGGCATCTCCACATCTTTCTGCTGGCATCTTCAAGTGGCAGTACATAAGGTAAGGGGAGGAGGTTTAGTTACCTTTATATGGTCTTAAATTGAATGATAATGGAGATTCTCTTGATCTCCTTGATTATATATACGTATTGAAGCTCTAACTTGTATGCATATGTATGAAGCTTAATGATTTGATCTTGTCACTTGGAAAGCATAGAATCTGTCAAAAACGTGATTACTGTTTTGGGTCTGAATTGGTGTGATGAATTAGGAAATTAACTTACTTTTGATCATAATTTTAAGCTACAAAAAATGTTATGTCATTACCAAACTCAGAGAGTGAAATTATACTCAAACTATGTGTTAGAAGCATGAAATAAATGAGTTTTCTGCATAATTGGACTGCTGCAGTTCTGCTGTGTAAAAGGCTAGTAAAATCACATTTTTGTGAGCTAATTGTTGTCTAGTAATTGTATTTTGATTTGTATATGATCCATCTAAAATTTAGCAAGCACTAGAAGACATTTGAACATGATTTAGTACTTTAAATCACCATGTGACAGCAAAAAACGAAAATCTGTTATGCTATAGTTTAAGCATGAAAAACTGCACTTAAATGAGATTTAAAGTGTGCTAATTGTAGAAATTAGGTGCCTTATAATTAGTATATGGTACCTTTAAAGTTTGTGTGAATGTTGACACTTGAAATTAGCCATTATACAGCATATACGAGTTGCTGTCCTGCAGTTATATAACAGTGAAAAATTTATATTTCTTAGTGTTTAAATGATATATAATTGACTAATAATGGATGTCACCACATTAAAGAGCATAAAGGAAGAGGATTGAGAAAATTAGGATGCATTTTGAGCCATAGAGAGCATGTTTATGTACATGGGTTGCATGCTGTCCTGTTTTTACATATGACAACCAAAATTAGTTCTGGGATAGAGTTTCAGTATATTGGAAGGTTTGAGATCTAGTTAATGAGGTCATAGATTTGAATTAGTAAAAGAAACTCATTATATGTTGTAGAGGGAAATCAAGTCAACAAGGAAAAGTTTGCTAATTTGAAATCATGAACAAGAATAATGAGTTAGTTAAAGTCGCCTAGACTTTTAGTATACATTAGTTTTAATAACTAGACTATTAGTACATTTTAATTTTAATAACTAGACTTTAATGATGTGTGATGGTAAAGTGGCATAACATTAATGGACTAACATCCTAAAAATTAGGTTCTAGTAATGGTAATATAATGATCAACTACTTATAACAAAATTTAGAACACTAACTTTAGTTAATTAAATTTGATTCCTATTTTGAGAAAGAATATTATTATCTAGACTAAATGAGGAAAATGAACAAAAGGCTTTTGATTGAATATTAGTAGAGTATCTTGAACTAAAGAATCATGTGTAGAAACTAAAATTGATCTTGCTAGTCTATATAAGTGCAATATGGCTATTGTGTAGTATTGAATGGAATGATGACTTTGTTTTGATTATTTACTCAAGTTAAAGTGTTGAGATGCTATGTTTTTATAGTTTTAAAATTTAGATTGAGATATGACGATTGTGGTAAGCTTGAAAGCTACCAAATGATAAGGCCATGAGAGCCTATGTGAAAATGAACTGATTGTTGATATTGAAATGAAATTAAGATTGAGACTGGTTGGAAATTGTGGATTGTATTGTTTAGTAGGTGGTGTCTCTGTTGTTATCTGACCATACCCTTGTGGTATATAGGATAGTACCAAGAAACAGAGGAGACTCTGCTGGATTTCTAGGGGAAATTTTATAACCATTAGTTGAGTATTTGGGTTAAGATAGGAAGCATACATCATATGCATTGAGTAAAGTAAAATGTGAGATGGGTCAACCACAGTATGGTACCTGAGGGATGTATGCAGGACTCTCGGAGTCTTGGGGGTGTAAGGAATTGGGTTGTGAAATCCCATGAGCCAAGACTTACAATTCTGAGCTGGGAGTATTCACCTTATCCGGCTCAATAACCCTGACAATTGCTGAGCATATCCATGGTTGGTTAGAGTATTCCTTCAAAAGAAAAGACTCATGTTTGTTTGTAAAAAGAAGTGCCGTGAAGGAATATGTACTCCCGATTATCACCCAAATGAAAAGTAAAGTCCTCTAATCATGGGAATTGGAGGCATGGGCCCACATGCATGAGTCTGTCAAACTTAGATGAAACTTTAGTGCCCTTCTGCATTGCATCCTTAGGTTATCACTCACAGTGATTATTCTGTTTGGTTGGAACTATTAAGGTTCGTTGTTTTTGACCTTAAATATAAGGGTGATGTGACCTCACTCCTTTTTCTTCTTTTTCCATGTTTTTGTATGTGTTGGTGATTTATCGAAGAGCAGCTAACATTGATGGAGCCCTTCACCCCGTTCCTGAGGATGGTCGTGCACTGCACTAGCATGGGTCATTGGACCCATGACCCCTGGTACCTCGAGGATACTTTTTAGGGGTTGTTACTATCACGTATATGCCTATTTTTATGACTATGCTAGTACAAATTGCTTCAATTAGCTTGCCCATGATCTATACTTAGTCATCTGCCCCTAGATATGTGCGAGCGACTTCGCCCTCGTCTTCATCACCTTCTTTGATTCACCGATGCTAGATTTTCAGTTTGCATCAGTGGTGTAGTATTATGAGTCCCTATCACCTAGGAGTGTCTTGCCTCCACTACCTGTGTCACTACTTGTATATGATCTTGCTCTCCAGTATGGATTTTTGCTTCCTGGACAAACTGCTAACTCTATTCCTGGACCATCTAGGTCCAATGGATGGTTGACTGACGATGGCCATGTTGCTAAGGACAAGGAGGAGGAGGATCCCGAGGAGGACTGTTAGTAGCAATTCCATGGATGGGGTAGATTGAGGATGTAGATAACTAACTACTCTGATCTATAGGCTTTTACCCTTTTGATCTATTATATATGGGTAGGCTACGATCCTTATCTTTTGATGTTATGTATATACTAGTCAGCTAGGCTAATCCTTTTCTTTTTGAGATACTATAAATTCTATGATATATGCTGATATGTACATCCTTATCACCACATACTTCTGGTGGTTGTCACTTAAGACGTCTATATATGTGCATGGATAGGCATGTGTTGATATTGGTTTTGTGTTTTATATGTATGAGTTTATGAATTCACTAATTATTTCCATCATGATTACACTTAGAAAAAAATTTACCTGTAAAATGTTTATTATTAAAGGCTAGCATTTAAATAAAATACTAGAGAAAATAAGTGTTGTGACAAAGGGCGTCACAGGACTAGGATACCTTTAGACATATGGAGAAATGCTATTTAGGAGGACATGAAGTTAAAATCAATTAGCTATTACAAGATTAGCAAGATGGTATTAGTTTGACTTTTTTTATCCAAAATTTATCATTTCTTTGTTATCTTTTTCATTGACTCTTGTAACTTTGAATGTTTTCTAAAAATTCATGAGTCGTATCTGTAACATCTCGGGCGCTGACGAGGGCGGGGAGTGATCACCGATGCAAAAGAGATGAGGTACATGAATGAATCGAATACACACCTGAATGAGAGGGATCTAGAGGCTGTGCAGATATGGGACTGTACAATTGAGGATAGCTTAAAGGAATTAATAGGTGATACCTATACCAACAAAATGCATCTACTTTTTTGTAGCCTATCACTTAAGAACTCCACAGTTAAGCATGTTTGACTTGGAGCAATTTAGGGATGGGTGACCTACTGGAAAGTTTCATAGGAAGCGTGTGAGTAAGGACAAAGCGTGCTAAAAAGTCTTGTGTTGGTTTGTGGGGACAGTCACTCATCTTGAAAGTGGCCAGGCGTTACATAGTTTAAATGTGACACTCATTCACATTAAACACAACCCATACTTATTTACTTATTTAAAAATGCGAGTAAAATTTTTATCCGCTTTTAATAATAGAAAATTTGTAAATGTAACAGAATTTGAAAACAACAATAAAAAAATAAAATATGTATGTATTTATCGTGGAGCAGTACATCATGATTTCATAATTATGGTAGGAATTCTACCACACAATACAAATAATTTCTAATATCACTTTTACATGTATGGTAGGAATTTTACCACACAATACAAATAAAACACAGTTGACAATAAAAAGGGAACCTAAAGTTTATTCTATGTTATAGAATCCTTGACTCGATATGGATCCATACTATCCATTAGTGGGTAATAGTTCTTAACAGAACCTGGGAAGTGACTAGGAGTACATATACCTCTCTCAACATTATCTCATGGTACAGTCCTCATCATCATTAAGGAACAAAATAACAATTTAGGATATCCATTTATAGATGTATACTCTCACCAATCCTGGTGATGCTGAGCAGTTGTCAGGGCTATCAAGTTGGTTAAGTGATTGTCCCAACTGAAGAGCGCTACCTTGGCTATTAGGACGCTCACCACTTGATACCATACCCTCTAGACCTAACCATGGGTCCTGCCTTTCATCCCGCAGTGTACTAAACCGTAGCTTCCCTAGCAGGGTGCCATGCCATTGCATTTCACTTGCTTTACATTACTCACTAATTTATCACTTCCTAATTTCTCAAACAAAGGTTTCCTTAGTCTCATTTAATTTGAGCACCAATACAATCAACATTTCTGCCTTATATTACAAAAATTGCACAATACCTAAAATTTTAACAGAATAACGACATAGTAATTATAGTTTAATTACCAAAATTTTGGCAGAATAGCAACTGTATAAAACATTTTAATTTTCTAAATTTGAGCAGAGTAACAGCTTAGCGAATGCATTTTAATTTTCTAAAATTGAGCAAAGTAACAGCATAGCAATTATAATTTAATAATCTAAATTTGAGCAGAGTAACAATTTAGTAATCATGATTTAATAATCTAAATTTAGGCAGAGTAACAACTTAGTAAAAATTAAAGTTTAACATTAAACAATATAACAAAAATAATAATAATAAAACTTAAGCCTAAACGGGTTTTGGGGAAAACCTTTCCTACCAACATTCAAAGTGACAATAATTTAGAACCAATCCCACTCCCCCCATTACCTCTAAGGTGGTTGATAAAGAGAATGAAGTTGTTGATGTAAAACTCCTAGGAGGAGAAATTCTACTAGTTGAAAACTAGCAAAATTTTAACATAAAAACTAAATAAGAAATATTTCTAGAGAGAGGAAATTTTAGACAAAGAAGCTCTCTAGTTTATGAAGGAGAAGAATGGTGAAAAATCAGAATTTTGGATGCCTATTTATAGAGAAAGGAAGGGGTGAGGTGTCCACTTTGATGACATAAGCTATTATGTCATAAATCCCATTTTTGATTTATTTTTAATTTATTTAGGGACACATATCAAAATTAGAGTGATGAATCAGCTATCACTAGGTTGGGGACGTGCTCCCTTAGCTGTCCAGCTTCTAGAAGTTAATTTTATCCGCAGGTAAATTAATCGGTATCGATAAAATCGCATAAACTTGAAGAATTGACTTTTAATATCAAGAAAATGAAATTAAATGTAAAAATGGACAAATACATTGTTTTTAATAAAAATAAATTTCTAATAATTAATTTTAATTTTTATTAATTTATTTCAAATTTTATCTATTTATTTTGTATTTTTAAGCTAAAAACTTCATAATAAATCCATTTTAATTCAATAAATACCAAAATTTTTAAGAAATTTCAAAAATTAAACATTTCACCTATAAATAAATTGAAATTACAATTTTCACCTTTTTTGGATGTCAAACCAATATTGGTTGGCTTATCGGACACCTAGGGGTATTTTGGTCATTTTACACAAGAATTTCAGAAAATTCCCATAAAATTTCCAAAATTATATTTTAATATATATGACATGATTCCATGCTCAAATTTACATTTTAATGTCAATTGAATCTTTTTCTCATGTCAGCCCTTAATATTGAGAAATATGGACAAAATTGTCATTTTCTAATTTCTACGGGTTCTAACTCGGAAAAATTATTAAAAATCACAATTAGATAGCTCTTGAAATTTTGAGCATAATGATGAGAATCAGAATTTTCAAATTCCCTCCCGATTTTTCAGAATTAACTAGTCAATTATTAGAATACTGGTTGAAAAGCTGAAATAAGAGTGTTACATTTTTCACTATTTCTCTTTCAAAATAATTTTTTTTATAATTAAAATATACCTAGTATAAAATTTTCAAAATACTTTGAAGTCAAAAAGTTTCTGGTCTGCTCTCGTAGTCAACTAAGGGTATTTTGGTCATTTCACAAAAATTGTCTTAATAAATTTTTGAAAAATTTCTAAAATTATTATTAATTATTCTAAGTACATAAATGACTTAAAAATAAATTTTAGACACTTCTATCTATTTTTATCTATTTTCTCAATTATCTACTCTTTCTACGGGCAAAATAGTCATTTTACCCTTTTCCAAAAATAAGGGTGTGACCCTATCAAATCTTACAAATCTAGAAATTCCATTCAAATATTATAAATTCTTATGATATAAATCCAATAATTAAAATCCAAACTAAAAATCTTGATTATAAAAGTCTTTTAAAAGAATTTAATAAATCATTACATTCTTATATAGTCTTTTAAAATCCACAAGACTTTTTCATGCCAAAATAGTTTTTTTAGATATATTTTTTTTAAAATATATTTTGTTCTCCTCTTCCCTTTATTTGATGTAAACTAGCACATATCCCAGGCTTTAAATGTTGCTTTTGGACCTAATGTGCAAGGTGGCTAAATCACATTATGCAACTCATTCCTCTTTATCAAACAGTGTAACCTTTGTAACACCCATTTAATTTTAAATATAATTCATATTAATTTAGTTATTAAGTTTAAGTAAATAAAAATGTGTGTAAAATTTTTCCAGTTTTAAAAGAAATTCCAAACTTAACAGAATTTGGAAATGGTAATAAAATATGAAAGATATATACATATATTTCATAAAACTGTACATCATGGTTTGAGTAATACATAATAGTCAGAAACAAAAGTACATCGAAATACATATACTACCTAGCCCACTATACATCAAAAGAGATCCTATACAGAGCAGTATTTATCTACCCTATCCCTTATACAAAAAGAAAATACTATAGGTCTTCAGGTCCTCCCTCGTTGAGATGTTCTCTATCTCGTACTCAGCATCATGGAGCGTTAATGTCGTCTTCAATAATCACGACCAATCATACACAAAAGAAAATAATGGAGTGAGGTGTTTTGTTCTAAAATCACTTTTACATGTGCGGTAGGAAATCTACCATAAAACAAAGACAAAACACAACTGACAACACAAGAGGTCCTAAGATTCATTCTAAGTTGTATCCGACTACCCTTGACTAGGTATGGATCCATACTTCCCATTAGTGGGTAATAGTTCTCAACAGAACCTGGGAAGTGACTGGGAGTACATATACCTCTCTCAACACCATCACATGGTACAGTCCTTGTCATCATTGAGGAACAAAATAACAATTTAGGATATCCATTTATAGAAGTATATTCTCAAACCAATCTTGGAATGCTGAGCAGTTGTCGAGGTTATCGAGTTTGGTCAGGCGAATATCCCGGCTCAAGGGTGCTACCCTGGCCATTGGGACCTTCACCACTCGATGCCTACCCCCAAGACCTCCGCAAGTGGGTCCCTACCTTTCATTCCTCAGCGTACCAAACTGTGGCTTCCCTAGCAGGGTGCCATGTCACTACATGTCACTTGCTTTACATTACTCACTAAACTATCAATTCCTAACTTCTCAAGTAGAGGTTTCCCTGGTCTTATTTAACTTGAGCACCAGTACAATCAACATTTCTGCCTTATTTTGCAGAAATTGCACAATACCAGAATTTTAACAGAATAACGACATAGCAATTATAGTATAATTACTAAAATTTTGGCAGAATAACAACTAAATAAATACATTTTAATTTTCTAAAATTGAGCAGAGTAACAGCTTAGCAAGCGCATTTTAATTTTCTAAAATTGAACAGAGTAACAGCTTAGCAAGTATAATTTAATAATTAAAATTTGAGCAGAGTAACAATTTAGTAATTATGATTTAATAATCTAAATTTGGGCAGAGTAACAACTTAGTAAAAATTAAAATTTAACTTTAAACAATAATAACAATACTAAAATTTAAGCCTAAACGGGTTTAGGGGAAAACCCTTCCTACCAACATGCAAAGTGATAGTAATTTAGAACCAACCCCACTCCCCCCATTACCTCTAAGATAGTTGATGAAGAGGATGGAATTGTTGGTGCAAAGCTTCTAGGAGGAGAAATTCTACTAGTTGAAAACTAGCAAAATTTTAACATAAAAACTAGACAAAAAAATATTTTAGAGAGAGAAAACTTTAGAAAGAGAAGCTCTCTAGCTTGGGAGAGGAAAGGATGAGTGAAAATCTGAAAACTTTGAGGCCTATTTATAGAAGAAGGAGGGGGGGGGGGGGTTACGTGTCCAAATATTTACATCATCCATTATGTCATCATTATGTCATAAATCCAATTTTTATTTATTTTTAATCCAATTTAGGGACACATATCTCAAATAGGTGGTGAATCACCTATTTTAGGGTTGGGGACGTGCTCCACCAACTGTCCCAAGCCTCCATGTGTCAAATTTTATCTGTAGGTGAATTAACCGATACCGACAAAAACACTTAAACTTGAAAAATTTAGCTTTTAATATCAAAATAATGTATTTTAATGCAAAACCGGATAAATACATTAATTTTCATCAAAATAAATTTCTAATAATAAATTTTAATTTTTATTAATTTATTTCAAATTATATGTTTTTATTTTGTATTTTTAAGCTAGAGAATTCATAGAAAATCCATTTTAATTCAATAAATACCAAAATTTGTATCAAAATTCTAAAATTAAATAATTTACCCATAATTAAACTAAAATTACTATTTCCACCCTTTTTGAATGTCAAACCAGTACTGGCTGGCTTATTAGACACGCAAGGGCATTTTGGTCATTTTACACAGAAATTCCAGAAAATTCCCAAAAATTTCCAAAAATATAATTTAATATATATGACATAATTCCAAGCTCAAATTGACATTTTAATGTCAATTGAATCTTTTCCTCATGTCAGTTCTTAATGTTGAGAAATAGGGATAAAATTGTCATTTTCTAATTTCTCCAGACTCCGGCTCGGAAAATTATTAAAAATCACGATTAAATAGCTCTTGAGATTTTGAGCAAAATGGTGGGAGTCAGAATTTTAAAATTCATTTTCGATTTTTCAGAATTGTATATAAAAAACAGTGGAAGAATTAAAATAGGATTGTTATATTTTTCACTACTTTTTTCTCAAATAAAGTTTTTATAATGAGAGGTACTTAATATAAAATTTTCAAAATATTTTGAGGTCATAAAGTCTCCGATTGGTTCCAATTGTCAACCAAGGGTATTTTTGTCATTTTATAAAAATTATCTCAATAAATTCTAGAAAAATTTCTAAAATTATTATTAATATTTCTAAATACATTGATGACTTAAAAACAATTTTTAAACATATAGAATAATTTAATATACAAAAGTAGGGGTGTTACAACCTTCATCATTCCTTTTATTCTCATTTCATGTGCCTAAGGCCATTTTTTTGTTTTGGGGACAACAAAGTAAGAAAATAACATTAGTATGAACTACTTTAAATTTCTGATTAATTCACCTAAAACAACTATGTTTATGATTCATTAAGCTTTGGGTCATCAAAATGACAAAATTCACGAGAAATCTAATCAGCAATACAACTTCTATTTCTTCGTATTATGTTTGTGTCCTCCAAGCTGTTGAGCTTTCAACTAATAACTCAATAATTAAATTAGATGTCCGGGATTGCCATGTGAGTGCATGACTATGAGACAACAAATTAGTGTAATTCAGCTACCCCTAATTTTCACTAGCTTCCCATTAACTTGCCAACATGATTGTTCCACTAGTTTGTGAAGTTAGCATTGTTAAGTTCTTTTTTGTGGTTCTACATGAGTTTTCTTTGGTTGGTGTGGGAAGTTTTCCTTTTCCTTGTATTGAACCATAAGAGACCAAGTGATAGTTGGAATCTTATTTTGCCCTTATAATGTAACTCGGAGTTGAAGTTTAAGAGAGAAGTAGTAAATGAAAATTACCGTGGAGAAACCAAGCAACAAGAATGAATATGATTCCATTGCAATTAAAGATGTTTTCCAAAATGCAAATTGTATTATGGAAATTTGTTTTTTGGTACATAGAGGGAGACGGCATGAGCAGTGAATGTGTTTGGCAAGTGATGTTTTTTGGGCTGTAGACAATCTTGAAAGATTAAAGAAAAGGAACTGAACACAACACGGGCCAGGGTCTAAAATCCAATAACAAGCTAATTATAATAAAATCCATTAATAAAGATACAAAATAAAATACAGTAAGGCAATTACTATTTACACTCTTTTATTTATTTTTTTCAAAAATATCCTCATTCCTAAAACTAAATTCTAGAATTTAATTAACAAACTAATTTTCAAAATATTCTAAAAATTAATTTTTGAAAGTGTTAACACTATTATTTTCTAATGCCACAACCAACCAATACAAGATAAGAGAAGCATTTCGTTCCTATCAGAATAAAAACTTCTAAACTTGAAAACAATGCGTCACTACAAACAAAATTACAGAAGAACTATTTAAACATTACAATCTATCCTAAAGCTACCCAATCAAAATGATATAATTTTTAGAATATTGCATTCACCTTGAGTCTTATCCATTTAAGATCCTACCAAAACATTTTATAAGGTCACCCAAAATCCAATTTCAGGATGAAGTCTACAATATTTCCCAAAGCATCAAAACAAGTAAAAAGATGAGTAAAGATTAGATAGATTATACAATCAAACTTCAATAGGATGGATAAATCAAGAGAAAAATTTGTTACAAACTTGGGTACTTGAAATGCTTGTAAAACTATGAACAATTGTAATATGAAATACTACTTCCAACATTATAGAAAGCACTGTACAACTTACCATATGAATATTTCATCAATGAAATTAGTAGTATCAGCTCCTTTTTCCGGTCTACATAACTTCAATTTTCTATTAAAAAAAACTTTATCCATTTTTCCATAGATCAAACTGAAAGTAGAAGAGAAAATACAATGTCAAAAATGATAATGGACATCATAAATAACGAAGGCCTTTAGTTTTAAGTAAAACAAGAAGAGAAAAATTGTCTATACCCATTCCCTTCTAGGATGGCTGCTAAAATATCCACTTTCGCAAGCTAATGCTTGCAAAAAAACAATAAATGACTGATATGAGACCCCAACAGTCGGGTCCTAAATCCTAACTCTCAAGTTAAATTTAGAATAAATTACATTGAAACTTGTGGTTTTGTTAAATTTTGCTTGATACCCCTCCTATTTTTTTAACTCCTACACTAACCCTCCTTAATTGTTTGATAAACATTACATTGACACTCCTTATACATTACATTAATCCCCTTGATTGTTTGAAAAATATTACACCATATACACTTATAAAGGACGTTATTGTTAACATGAAAAAACCAAGGGGTTATGTGCAATCTCAAAAAATCTCAGGGGATGTCAATGTAATTTACTCATAAATTTATTCTAACAGACTTTGGGCTTACTAATTACTATTAAATTTACTTTATAAAGTACAATTTGTCCTACTATACTTCAAGAAGTAATGATTTGGTCGCCCATTGCATCATTCTTCCCTATGCAATTCAAAATTTGCATGCTTGTGATCAAGTTCCATACCACTATCTTTACCAAAGTTTATCTACTGATCAAGCCAACTTCCCATACATGCAAGATTAACTAAACATCATGCCTAAATTAATCAATTACATAAAAAAATAGCAAATTAACAATTTCTACAATAACCAACAATAATAAACAAAATAAAAAAATAAAAAGAAATTAATTAGCATTAATTTTAATATTTTTGAAAATTTATTTCACGTAACACAAAAGAAAAGGATAGAATAAACATAAAACGGAAATTGAAAAATGCTAATTTTATCCTATGTTTATTATTTATTTATTTTTCACATTTTTTTAAATGATTCCTTTTTAAAAAAGAAAGGATAGAGCCTATTCGTAGATTTGATTAAAGAATAAAATTAAAAAGGAATTGACCAAACTAAAGAACAAATAAAGAAAGAATAAGTAAAATAAAAATTAAAGACTCATCTTTTTATTGGTAGATCTTTTGGATGCAAAGCTTTCTGTTTCTTCTTTTTTGCCCTTTTTTTTAAAAAAATCCATAGGGGTTTGGGGTGGTTGAGCTATTCTAGTTTTGTGGTTGTGTGCATTACTGTAATCAAGGAACATTTAATAAGTGCCACATTGATGTAATCATGAAATTCAATCTCAAAAAAGGGAAGAAAGTGAAGAGTATCTCATTCCTATGTGACACCTCTTTATGACTTGTTTATTTTGTGATTCACCATCTCTTCTTTCTTCCTCACTACTTCTTTCTTTTCTTTTAGGAAATTTTTGAGACCTCTCTCCCTCACAATTATGCTCTTTTTTCTATGGTGAAGGCTAGTGTGGACCACCTTTGTAGGTGGTCCATAGTGGACCATAACTTTTAGTTGTTAGATTAATCTCATTTTCAGTGGGTCATCTTTCACATAAATTATTCCTCCCCAACTCTCTCCCTAGCAACCCCTACTGCCATGGCGGTGCAACTAAAAATTTGTCGTCGACCTTCCTTTCCAAAGCACACATAGTGCCCACAATACCGAGCCTGGTACTCAACATATTCACAAAAGAAAATGAATCAAAGATGTAAGTTGCTGATTGAAAAATAAAAGACCACCAAATGCATCGACAAATGAGGAGCAGACGAAATCGAATCTCTTTCTAGTAATTTTATCACTCTTTTCGAGCTTCAACTTTACGACGAAGCTCTTGTTGAAGTACAACCACAGATCTATAAGTATACGAGAAGATGACATGCTTGTGCTAATCTCACAATGATGCCGTAACGTCACATGCCTCAAGCTTTGCATTTGTCGAGAACTTATCGACGTCGAAATGGAACGGTTCGCGAAAAACTACAAAGGTCAATGTCATACTATTGAGGGATGATTTCCTTTTTTGTTAGCCATTATAGGGCCCGAACCACCTCTACTGGGTATAGTTCTACATTTTTCTTTTATTTTTTTATCTACATTGGTCTTTTTATACCTTTTGATTTGGTTCTGTCATTTCTTTCCTACTTGTTACACTCTTGGTTTAGGAGTTTAATTGATGGGTTGCATTTTCAATTTTATTTAAATTTGGGCTTTTCCACGAAGAGGCCTATCTTCTTTAAGGATTGCATTATCGCTGGAAATCGCCTCCAATGACGGAAAACTGTGATCGGCGACAGGAGTTTTGTAACATCTCTACATATGGACATTATAAATAAAGTCATTTAGATGCTACTTTTATGGTAATAGCTTTTATGATAAATGGTCATAGATGCCGTAAGTATCAATAATAATAGTTACCCTTACATTAGAATTTATAGGAATAAGATAATAGGACCTAGATGGGGAGCTAAGACCCAAAATGGACCAAAGCCCACCAAGCCCACCCATACACACATGGTTTATATGGGAGAAAGAAGGGAGATTTGGAGAAAGAAAGAAAAAAAAAAAGAAAGAAAAGATAAGAAGGAGAAGAAGAAAAGAGAAGGAGAAAAAGAGCAGAGATTTGCAAGCCTCGGAGCTCATCTTCATGCATCCTTGAGGTGAGTGCTTCCTCCTTGTCCTCCCCTACCCATTTGATTATTGATTGTATCCCCTTTTCCCCTTCTTCCCTTTGAATCCCAAGTTTGGTTTTTTATGAGTTTTTAATGATTAAGTTTGATTGAGGGGTTTATATGGTATATTACTTAGTTAGAAATGTAATAGAAGTGTTCTGGGATTGTTTATGGTGGTTTGGAACCTTTGGGTGGCCATTGATGGCCCTAAGCATGGCAGATTTGGCAAAAAACGCGACCTGCAGACTTGTTGCTCTAACTAAGCAATCAAAATGCTAGCTGAGTGAGTAAAATGCTAGCTGAGCGAGCAAAATGCTAGCTAAGTGAAAATAAGGATTTTAGTGAGGATAGAAAGAGTATGATTGCACCCTTGTTTTATATGCTTGTTCTTGTATGTTTACCATTGGTTGTTATGTTGTGTTGCAATGTTTGATGATGATTGCTCGAGTAGTTGTAATATATTGCATTCACATGACTATTGCATCTGCTTGAGATAGTTTGTATGTAACAATAAACCCTATGTAACAAGACATTTAAGATACTTAAGACACCATCAGATTCTTCCTTAACAAAAGGTGGGGATTTTTCCCTAGGTTTATGAAAGGTTTTCATGAAAAGAAAGGTTTTAAGAAAGGAACACGTTTTTGAGAAAAACCTATGTTTTCATAGAAAGATGTTTTAAAAGGAAAGCTACACTTTCAAAGAAAAGTACCTCCTTACTAATGTTAGAACCTCCCTAGTACCGATCATGTTTGAGTCGCACCCTCGGCATACTATGGTGTGCAAATCGTAGTGAGGATTCCAAGGTTACCAAGGGAGATGAGGTTTTATGCAATTGTAAGATGAGTTGTAAAAGGAAAAAAGGCTAGGAGGCCCCTTACGTCAAGGGAAGGGACTGTCATCATTCAAATACTAGGGGAAAAACAACATCCTTCGGTTAGGGAAGGATGGGTCCTTTGGTAATAGAAGGACATAGTCATTCTTTGGTAACGGAAGAATGTTAAGGGAACTACTTTGATAATGGAAGTAGTTGAGCCACTTGGACCAGTGGTAGTAAGAGGGACGCCTTTTGATGGCTAGAGCTTAGGCAAAAGAAAAGATGATATGCAAGTGAAACTTAATTATAAAGATAAAGAGAACTACACATTATAGAAATAGAACCAAGATATGAGTGATGTTAATACCTTTGTGAGGCATGTATGTTCCCCTATGGGGTATATGATGATATGAATGCGTTTGTGAGGCATGTATGTTGCCCTGTGGGCCATATGATGATGTGTATGCCTAGTCATAAGTGAATCTAGTTAAGTATAAACTAGGGAACCTATGTGCTTAGTGAGGACACAATTTATGATAAATGCTACCCAGTGGGTATACAAGGGGTTTACCTCAAGGAAAGTTTATGTATAAGTCCCAAAAAGGGCAAGAAAAGAGAAAGGTAAGTAAAGGTCAGTCCTCACTTTGTATCACAGAATGTAAAAGGTTTAGAGAAAGTAATCCAGAATGTGAAGTCCCCATCAAAGTGATGAGAAGATAATTGTTTAGTGTAAGAAGTAGTATGAGTTATAAGACTCAGGGCTCAAGCCCACTAAAGATTAACAAACCCTAAGTTGGCATAGCTATGAGAATATGAATTCAAGAGGTAAAGGACTGAGGGTTTTAGTGAGAGGTAAAATCATGAGAATATAAGAAAAGGATCTATAGAATAGAGGGTCAGTCTAAAGTCCTTCAAGCATTCACTAAGACAATATGTCTCATCCCTCTTATGTTTCATGTTTTTACAGGTTGAACAGGTGAAGTCTTCTTGGGAGTAGCTTAGAGTGCAGAGCTTGGAATCGCTAAAAGAGGAAGAGTTTATAGCTTTAGACATCCCAATATCTGGGAGTTAGTTCATGTTTATGCTTTTGTTATCCATGGATTGTATGGTACATAAGTGCCAAGAGACTTGTAATAATTGTTTTAATATGATTACTTAATCGATGTCTGAGTTTTAGTTTCTGGATAGTTTCTCTAATATTCTTATATTCTTATACCACGGAAAAAGTTGGGGGAGGGACACTCTGGTGTGAAAAATGTAAGATAAATCCTATGAAAAAGAGAGTAATATAATGGCTAAAAACTATTCTCCACCGTGGACCACCTATCAAGGTGGTCCACCCTAGCCTTCATCTTTTTCTATTCCTAAATTTTCATTTCTATTCCAGTAACCATTTTTCAGAATGTGCTTACAATTTTTATTCAACCTCTTCTTACTCACAATTTTCTAACTCACACCCTTTTTTTGGAATCTACTTACCAATCTTTTTTAACCCAATTCCCCTTCTCCTCTTTCTAGAGGGTTAATTCAAATCTTTTATTCAAACTTGATCTCATTATTGTAGGAGTGATGGACTGAGCTAGCAACTACAAGCAACTAACTTAGGTGGTTAGAGCAAGGGGCACCATAGCAAAAAGTAGAGCAAGAGCAGCAACATATTTTTTATATTTTTTTATATTTTTATTTTCTCTTTCTTTTTCTTTTTTTTAATTTTTTCTTTATTTGAATAAGATTTATTTATCCTTTTTTGTGTGTATTATTAGTTTTGGATTTGTATATTTGGACTTTGGACTTGGACACTATTCCTTCAATGGGTCTGAGATCCAATGGGTTCTTCAATTTTTCAATTTGTATTGTTTTTAAATTTATTTTTCTTTTAGAATAGGTTCCAATGACTCAAAGCATGTAAAAACAAAAAAGGAAGGAACGAAGTACAAAGAATTGAAGTTTTTAAATTTGTAATACGCATTCTTTTTTGAAATATAATTCATATTAGTTTAGTTATTAAGTTTAAGTAAATGAAAATACAGGAAAAATTTTTCCCCTCTTTTAGAATAAAAGAATTCAAATTTACAAAAATTGGAAATGAGAGTAAAAGATGTAAAGAACAAAACTATACATCGCAAAACTGTACATCGTGATTTGGTCTATACATAACAGTCATAAAGTACGAAAAGAACAAAAATACATCAAAAAGATTCTATACAAAACAGTGTCAATTTACCCTATTTCTCATACAAAAGGAAAAATTCTATAATATAGGTCTTCAGATCCTCACCTATTGAAGTATCCTCTAACTTGTACTTAGCATCACAGGGTATTAAATGCCATCTTTAATAATCACGATCAATCATACATAAAAGAAGAATAATGGAGTGAGATGTTTTATTCTAAATTCAGTTTTACATGTATGGTAGGAAGTCTATCATAAAACAGAGATAAAACACAGTTGACAATAGGAGGAAACCTCAGGTTCATTATAAGTTATACTGTACTAGACTGCTTTTGACTAGGTATGGATCCATACTCCCCATTGGTGAGTAATGGTTCTCAACAGAACTTGGAAAGTGACTGGGAGTATATATAACTTTCTTAACATCATGATATGGTACAGTACTCATCATTAATACAAAACAAATAATAGTCAAGATGTTTATTTATATATGTACACTCTTATAACAATTATAGAATGTTGAGCAATTGTTAGGGTTATCAAGCTTGCTTAGATGAATATCCTAGCTCGAGGGCGCTACCCTAGTCATTGGGACCTTCACGACTCGATGCCTACCCCCAAGACCTTCGCAAGTAAGTCCCTACTGTAACTTTCCTAGCAGGATGTCATTTCATGTCACTTGCTTTATATTATTCACTAATCTATCAAATTCTCACTTCTCAAAAAGAGTTTTCCCTAGTCTCATTTAATTTGAGTACTAGTAACATTTTTGCCTTATATTGCAGAAATTACATTATAATAATTTAGCAATCATCACTCTACTTATCAAAATTTAGAAGAATAACAATTTGATAATCAAATTTTAGCAGAATAATGACTTAATCAAAATATTATTACTAAAATCTTAACAAAATAACAGTCTATATTATGTACATTTTGAGGTCATTGTAAGGGAAACTTTTTCCACGTGTCATCGTGTGAGCCATTCTGGAAAATTTGGCTTTTTGAAAAAACATACTGAGTTGGGAAGCAGAGTGTGTTGGACCTTATTTATTGGTGCAAAAGGAATTAGGCTGGAGCTTCACAAAGGATAAAATATAAGCTTTACAAAGGAACTCTACAGTAGATTTTGAAATTAAAAATGCACAAGAGAATGAAAGCTTTACAGAGGAAAGGTGCTTTTCATATCGAAAAAAATAAACTCTATTTCTTTTCGCAATGGTGAAAGCTTTTGTGGTTATCTATGGATGGAGCAGCTTGCTAGCTGAGACTTTGTTTCCCATTACCCTAATGTCTTATATGAAGAGCATGCATACTACAGCAAAAAATTTGTTGACCTTATTTTCTTCTCCATCTTAAGCTATAACCTAGGAAGACTCTGCACACAAAGGATAACAGGTCACTTTCATTTTTGAAACCTTAAATCTTAATTTTATTTTTCATTTTTTAATTTTTTTGAACAAATGTTTACTTAGGGTTATGTTTGCTCTCTATATATTATGCATATTGGTTGTGGTGTGGACATTGAAATTAAGTTGCCTGTGCGAGTTTATTTAGTAAAGATGACCACTAAATTTGATTCAATTCCTGAGATTTCTCCTAAAAAGGAGAGTTGGATTATCGTAGCAAGGGTAGTTTGATTGTGGCTAGTGTTTGATATCTCAAAGCAAAAATTACCATTCTCTATGGAAATGGTGCTTATGGACAAGAAGGTTGTTTGATTTCTGAATAGTGTCAATGATGTATGCCTTTTTTTGTCAAAAAGTACTTACGAATGTTTATTTTTTATCTTTAGGGAGATAGAATCCAAGCTTTAGTGAGGAGAACTTAGATTTATAAGTTTGAGAAGGAGATACTTGAGGTTTCTATATACTCTTTTCAATATTTTGGAGTTGTTGTAAATGAAGGTAACTATAAAACATGCTATCACAGTTACAAGCTGAACTCACAGTTTTCAACTAAGGTATCCTTGCTGGATAATGGTTTATTGCCTGCAAATGTGTATGATATTGTCCCAATCTCTTAGATTATTGGGGGTGGATTTGACACTAATTTTTTAGTGTTTATAACAAATGTGATGGGATTGCTTACGAGTGTTAGAACTGAGAGAGAGTTGTATAGGAATGGCAAGAAGACTAAGATTAATGTCATTTCTATAGAAGCTGATGGGTAAGGAATGTATCAAATCATATTCCTATTTGAAATATTCATTTTCCTTGTATTGTCATTAAACTTATGACATCTGTAACAGGTTTAGGCTTGAGTGTACGTTGTTTGGGGAGTATGTTGATGAACTTAATACATTTCTGGCAGTTGGAGAAGTGCAGAATGTTGTTGTCTTGGTACAGTTTGCTAAAGTAAAATTCTTCCAAGGTGAAAAACCATAGTTACACAAAGTTAATGTTATTGTTATCATTTAAGACATTTGGCTAACATTGTTATTTACTATTTACCTCTTGGCAAGTATACCAAATCGTATTAATAGCAAGGGTGAATAAGAGTATCATTCCCTTAGAGACTTAACTCAGTGCCTAGCAATTCCTAGTTTTACCACCATTTAGACGATTAAATGGAATTGTCAATCTACCTCTAAGCATGCAAATTTAAACTTAAATTTTAGAAGACAATAAAATTAAAAAGAGTTCTGGCAAATATAAAAAACTGTTGGTGGTTTAGTTAGCCTATATATCTATCTCATGCTCAAAGAGATTATCTATTCAAATTCCCAGTTTCAATGTTAAGAAGAGTCTATACAATTACTTATGATTCAATCCCTCAAACCATAAGCCCAATTTCTACAATCAACCCCTAATCCCCTAGGTAGTTCAATTGCAAAAATTTCATTAAGAACAAGAGTTCTATTTTTCTCCAATGAAGCAAATGTCATTCCTAAAATATGTCTCATTAGGTACTTGATTTTAGTTCAGAATTTAACTAGTGTTTCCTAATCACCAATGAAACTCTTAGATCATTCAAAGGTTGATCAATCCAAAGAAAAGCACTAAGCATAAAAATCAAAGACTAACATAAAACTTTGGAATTCAAATAGAAACAGAGTACAACATTTACATTGAGATATCAGTCTAGCTAACTTACACCCCAACAACTAAAGAACTAGCCAGTCATAATCATCTTATAATCCCCAATTGCAATTTCTTGTGTTCTTAATTGTGAAAACCTTTTGAATAGAACTCCAACCCCTTAGCTCCTCTTCACTTCACAACAAAGTCTGTAAAAAATGATCAGTCTCCCTTAATTCTCCTGAAAAGTCACTTTAAATAGTAAGGGCTCTTATTAATGTGCGCTGAGTGCTCTATTTTGAGCACTGGGTGTCCTTTAATCAATAACTTAAGGGGTTTCTGGTAGATGGGGGCTAAGCCCTCTAAATTGACATTTAGCCCTTTGACTTATATCCTTTCTAGCCATTGCTTGCTTAGCCCTTGAGATGAGTGCTAAGCCTTCACACTTAATTTTGATTTTCCTTGACATACTTGGGCTGGATCTTCAACTTATTGGGTTCTTATCTTGGGCTAGACAAATCAAACCAACATTTAAATGTTAATAACAACATTAAACAAGCATCCAAAGCCATAAAACAAAATAGGGTAGCAAGATAAGAGAAGAACAACAACATATGTAAGAGGCAACAACAACAACAAAGAAAATAAAAGAAGTAATGTGAAAATAAAAAACTAAGGATTTTGGGGGAAAAATCTATTCAAAAATCATCTACATAAAAGAAATTAAAACTAAGGGTTTTGGGGAAAAATCCACTCCAAAACTATCTACTTGAAAGCAATTAAATAAGAACAGCCCCACTCTCCCCATACCTTAGGTGAAGTTTTGAAGAAGAGGAGGAAAAGTGGAGACTTGAAGTTCCTCAGTGGTGGTCTTTGACGGATGTTGAAGGAGGAGGAGAATGGAGGCCTTGGTGGCTTGAAAATTTCTAAAATGAACTCTAGAGAGAAACTGGGAGGTTCAGCTAGAGCTAGGAGAGAAAGAGGTAAGAAAAAAAAATGACCTAAGTAGCCTTTTTATAGAAGAAGGAATGGGTAGCATAGTCAAAAATAGTAGCATAAAGTAACTTGTAAGATTCTTTTACTTTTTTTACTTTCTTGTACCACACGTGAAAAAAATAAGGGAGTGGGTCTATAGATCAAGGGCTAAATGTGCCATATCTCTACTCTCTCAAGTCTCTGCATTTTGTTTTCTTTACAGACAAATCGACCGAAGTCGATATAAGCAACTTAAACTTTAGTAATTTGACTTTTATAGCAAATGAATGAACTTTTCATTGAGACATTGTGAGAACTTTAATTATTGACTAAAAACAATATCCAGAATTTAAAATTAATTTTATATGATCTATTTCAAATTTTAAAGTATTTATTGGTTATTTCTAAGTTAAAAATTTATAGAAATTTTATTTTAACTCAAAAAATTCCAAAAATTAAATTGAAATTATAAAATGGAATGCGTAACCCAAAAATGAACTAAAAATGTTTATTTTTCTTCTATATGTTGAACCTATATTGGCTATAGTTTAAGTAGACAATGAAGGGTAGTTCGGCCATTTTTTGTAGAAATTTGAGAAAATTTCCCAAAAATTCTCCAAATTATATTTTAATATATATGAAATATTTCTAAGCTTAAAAATGACAAATTTCTAGTCATTTAGTCCTTTTTACATGTCAGCCTTGATATAAAGGAATTGAGATTAACTGTTAGTTTCTTAATTCCTCAGTTTATCAGAAACAATTTTACATATGTTGAGAAATTAATTATGATACTAAAATGAGGATGTTATAGAAAAGAAGTCCTATAATTTATGTTGGGATTAGTGTGCGAATGTGTGATTGACATTGGTGATGAACGAAGTTTTTTATGCGTTTTTTACACTGCCTTTTTGGTGATGTACACAATGAATTTGCTCAAACAAGTTGACCAAGACAAATAGAAAGGTCTTTTACCAAATTGTAGAAAAGGCATGTAGGATTAAAAGAAAGAGATGACCAAGTATAGTATCAACATCCGTACCACCTTCTACGAAGAGAGAAGGAATTATGTGTGATGGGAAAAAGAAAAGTCTAACCATAGTAGAAAAAAGAAAGAATGAGAGAGTAGAAAATTTTGAAGGATTTAGTTGGGATTGTAGGATTGGTGTGATATTCAAACATTCTACAAAAAGTCACATAAAATCCACCTTACATAATAATCCATCAAAATTTGTATATTTTTGAATCTGAGAAGACTTTTTGTAAGTCATAAAAAAATCTCAATTAAATACCACTAGATTTTGTTACCCACTTAAAAACGTTCGGATAGTCCTTATGGAATACTACAAGACTTATGTATATTAGTAAAAAGTCTTGATTGAATACCTCATCACTTTTTTATCACAAAACTTTTTAAAATCCTTTAAAATCTCAATCCAAGACATCCCCCTAAATTTTTAGGTAATAAGTATTTTGTGATATTTTTACTTAATCTTTTTTGTATTTTTTATGTCACTTTCAACATAATACTTAATATTAATTTCTATTTTATATCTAAATTATTGATGTATTGCTATAGTTTTCTTTGATAACTTTATTATTAATTGCTATCTTAAGTTTGATATTCAATTAAGAGATTTGCATTTATTGTCTGATTTTTTGTTGTATAGTCAATCTATCTATTTTTGTTTCAATCAAGACTACAAATTCCTTTAATAAATTATTTCCACTATCTCACACAATGGATCCTAAAATCTTGTTCAATTCAATGATGAGTGGTGTTGGACACATATGAAGCACGCAAATGAATAATTACATTCTCATGAGATTTAGACTAGAATAGGAGCAAGAGTAGAGCCTTGAGAGAAGAAAAGAAGGAAGTTTTCGTATGAAAATAGAGACAAACTATAACTTCAGCAATGTTATGTTTGGATTTGCTCAGACACAAGATAGGTGGGGCGAGTTGCCCAATAGGAGGGGAATCTCTTCTGTTTTGAATTAACTGGATGAAATCTCAGCCATCTTTTAACTTTAATATTATGATAAATTTAAATTATAAACGATTAAAAAAATATTTGAATGATTGACATTGATTAAACTAGACACTCCAACTTTTCCAATTCGAAAGGATCCATGTTTGTAGTAGGATGATATGGAAAAACTTGAAAGGGAGAGAGTATATAGATTGAGAATTTTGACAATGATATTTGATTCTCTCCCTCCGAAATTTCGTGGAATGTCTTCTTCTACTTTTGCTATATTATTTAAAAACAATAAAATTATTAAAAGATAGTTTACAAACTATGATAATTATTTTCACGTTTTGATTCAGAAAATTTATTTGATATCATAAGAGTTTAAAAAATTAAATTACATTTCAGCAAAAAATTTAAGCTGTTAAAATTTAAATTTTATAAACATTTTTTGAAAACATTTAAAATTTATATCAATGTATTAAAAAATAATAAATAATATATTATTTTCATTATATTTAAAAAATATTTCATTATTTCATGTAATTAATACAATAATTATAATTATAATATAACAACAAAGTATATTTTTATTTTTATACATAATTGTACTATTATTTCTGAATTTTCATAATATTATATATTATTATTATTTTTATGATTTTAAAAAAGTGAATAAAAAGTGAAGCGAATTGTACTATTACAGTTTTGGTATTTATTTCATTCAACTGGTTTTAATGGAATAATTATCTATTAATAATTTTTTAAAAATTGCTTATTATTTTCAACCATATAATTATTTTTTAATTTTTTCATATATGTTTTAAATTTATGCACTTGAAATAGTGAAAACAGATACAAAAATTAATAATAAGTTTAGTGATACTAGAAAAAAAAAATTGCATGAATAATGTGCACCAAACTCACATTACAATCACAAGCTGAATTGTTGTTAATGACATGATTACAAAATTGTTCAAAAATGAATCATTACATCTAGGGATATAACTATGTATAAACTATTCAACATTGACCATCTGATTAAGCATCATTCAGCTTTATCTAATATCAAAATTCAACTTGCCATTGGTTCCTATATTCATTTAATATAGGTTCATGATCAATAATGTAAAAAAAAAAAAAGATAACACAGAAGATTATCTATACCAACATATTTTGTTTGCATGTGCTTGAAATGGCACCATTCAAAATAAGTTAGAAAGAGAAAAAATAAAAAGAAAAGAAAAGTAAACTATTGTTGCATCATCACTTTATATTTGACTTCAAGACCTTTTACTATGCTACAAAGTTTTTGAAATGGTTATTCGACATTAGATTACATTCTTGATCAAGTTTTTTAAAAATGGACACACAATACATTTGACCAATGGTACACAATATAAGCCCAAGACTAACAAGCTGTTACAGATGGGTACATCCCACACATCATTGTTATATACTATGAAGCACTAAAATACTTTAATTTGCTTACGTATTAGTATCTGTATCCAAGCCTATAAAAAAATTATGAAAATCCAATGCATGAGACATTTAAGCATGTATAACATAGAAACATGGAAGAATTGTTCATTCATGAACTAAAAATTGAAATTCTCCAATTTGTAGATGATTTCAAAAAAGAAATGAGATTGATAATACTATTCCTATTTGTAAATAATAGGAAGTAATTTATGATGATAGTGATTTATAATTTTGTTTTTAGTAATGTCCAAGAAGTATGTTTTTAGTTTAGATTTGCAAAATTGCAATTACATATTCATTAATTTGCGAATTTTTATACATATCTAGATATGTATCTTACACTTATCATATCCTATATATTTTTAGAATAATCTTATTGGATACATATTGTATCTATGCATCATAGGTTATATATAATTTGTATCCATGGCTACCATTTTTTTCTCCATCCCTACAAGGGAGTTTATTAGTGAGTGGGAGGTTGGTATAAAAAAAAAATAGTGAGTGGGAAGTGGAAAAGTGGAATTAAATTTGGGGATTGTGGGAGAATGATAATAAAAGTTGAAAATTAAAATTTAAAATTAATAGGATGAGTGAGAGTGGAATGTGTGCGAAGTGGGGGGAAAATTGGGAATTGTGTGGGGTCATTAGAAATTGAAATTTTAGATTCATGATGAAGGGAGGGAGACATGAGAAAATTGTGAAGGATGGAGTGAGATAGTTTTCATGTACCCATACAATTAATTATATTATTTATTTTGATTTATTTTTTGCATTAATTTTACCTCTAATGATATGTATGGTTTGCAATTAGTGATTAAGTGCAAAATATGTCTTTCAATGCTAATGAATATCTTTTAATATTAATAAATTCATTTTTATATAATTTTGTATTAAATTAAAGTTATTTAGAACGAAAATTTTTTAAATTAGTTTAATCACATTTTTGTTTATATAATGTTTTTAATTTTAATTTCGATTTCTATTTTTTAATTTAGTTTAATCATGTCATTCTACCATGTGGTGGGCAATGAGGTAATGCTTTTGCATAAATTATATATATTAGTTATTTTTTATGATAAAAATTGAGGCTTAATTATGTTTTGGGGGAGTAAGATGATGGTCAAAAAGTGAAGGCTGTGACCATGCACCTTGTCTACAATGTATCACCGAAAATAATGAATTTGCATAATTTTTTTTATGTGATAGTAGTTTTATGTTGAGGACTTTAAAAAAATAATGTGTGTATGAACATTATTTAATTGTATGAGTAGCTATTAATTTATTTATGTTTTTGAGACACTAAAACATATATGGATTTGTTAAATATATTAGTAGCTACTAAATTATTCCTATTTTAATACTTTTTAATTAGTTTTCACTTTGGATATTTCATAATAATGAAGAACTTTTAATTATTTGTTATTATGGATTATATAATGATACAAAACATTTTAATATAATTTTGTTCTAAGTTGTGAGGCATTCACGTTGCACTAACAGCAATCCACATCGCAAGATACAAAATACCCGTAACTGCAAAGACCTTAATGTGAGCAATAGTGATTTAAAACCTTGGTAGTCTGTACCTTTTTCCATAAGTAATATTATCATTGTGGGAGAGCCATTCTACAACCCACAAACCCCATTCCCTCACCGTAATACCATACCATTGAGCCATTTGCTGCTACCTAAACCATCCCTACTCCATCACATTCACAAACATCCATCTCCTTGTTTGCTTCACCAAACCACCAATATAACTTCACCTCATTTTGTCTTTTACTACTCCGTATCTCACCAGTGAACCTACATTAAGCCCACTGATCTGGCCATGAACCACATCAGTCATCACCCTCCCCTAATATCTTTTCTGCATAGGAACAAAGGCAAGCAAAAGGAGAAGACATTTTCACTTAAGTCTAAAAAGAATTCAAGAGCAATTATAAGTGTAACACCCTTTGTCACAACATTTTATTTCTATGACTATTTTATTTACTTATTATATTTAGTAATTATGTCGTGGGTTTTTTTTTAACACATTATTGATCTTAATAAAAACAGAAACTCTAATTATATCCATTAGATCAGAATTGTGCATTTAGATATATCATAGTCATAATCAAAATCCAGGGTACGTGATAAAATCATACAAATAATCTATAATAAATTAAAGGATCTCAAAATAAAAATTAGATAATTGACTATATATACACCACCACATCAATAATATCTAACCCCCTCCCTATAATACAACAAAATAGAAGAACCTAGAATTAGAGTAGTTAGTCTACATGCTAAGTCTTATACTATCCCAATTCCCAAGTGCTAAAGCCTTTAGAGTGTAATCATAATGATCTTCCTCAAAGCCTCAAAGTGTGAACCTCGTCTGTGATGGTATTCCTACCATCTGAGCTAACTGTCCTCCGACGAGTCGCGAAAATATACATATAAGAAAGAAAAGAAAGGAGTGAGGTAACATCACTCTTATATTTAAGGTCACAAACAACGAACCTTTATAGTTTCAATCAAATAGAATAATCACTGTGAGTGATTATTTGATTATGCAATGCAAGGTAAACTAAAGTTTCCATCTAAGTTTGACAGACTCATGCATGTGGGCCCAGTGCCTGCTGATTCCCATGATCAGAGGTCTTAAAATTTCTTTTGGGTGACGATTGGGAGTACATATTCCTTCCTGGTACTTCATTTTATAGACAAACACGAGTCTTTAACCACTTTTGAAGGAATACTCTCCACCAATCCCAATGACGCTAGTAGTTGTCGATGTTATTGGGCTGGATAATATGAGCTTCCTAGCTGAGGATTGCAGGTCCTTGCTCTTAGGATTTCACAAACCAAATCCTCTCACCCCTTAGACTCCGTGAGTCCTGCCTACATCCCTCAGGTACCATACTATGGTCAACCCCTTATACACACTTCCTTTATACAATGCACATGATGCATGTTCCAACTTAGTATTGAAACTCAAGTCAAAGACTTATAATTCTCATGAAATTCTGGCATAGTTTTCTCTGTTTTGGTACTTTCCCTCGTACCTCTACATGGGTATGGTCAATAACAAATAAAGACACAACCTGCCAGGAAACAATAATCATCATCCTCATTCTCAATTTCAATCATTTCTCATAGGCTCCCAAGGCCACATCTTTTGGTAGCTCTCAAGCTTACCATTCACATATCATATTACATTACATAGGCACCCAAGGCCAATCTCTCAGTAATTCTCAAGATTTTCGTATCTCGTGACATATTATTTCAACACTTTAATTCAAGTAAGTAATTAGAACAAGGCAAATTCGCACGTCTTTGCCATTCATTGGTCAACTAGCACACATATAGGCTACCAAGATCATAATTGCTCCTATCCATGAATCTTGTCTCGAATCTATTTACTAACATTAAATCGTTCATTTCAATTATTTCCAACCACTTAGTTCTTATACCTTCCAACATTATAGAACGCCTTCCTAATTATAAATTTTGCTGTCAAAAACAAAAATAGGGCAGCACTCAATTTGGATACAAAAGGATGCTTTTCAAGTCTCTAAACACATTCAAATTCTTCCATTCTTTTTCCTACATGTTCCTCAATGCTGTAGCATCCAATAATAATCCATCAAACATCATTTAAACATAAAAATATGAACCAAATCACAGTTATACAGCAGCAGGGCAGCAGTTCGTTTTTACTGTTCATGTGACATTTCAGGTATCAAAACACGTCCAATTGGCTTCCGATGCTTACTAAAATTTAGATGTATCATATACTAATCAAAATACACTTAACACACAACATGTAGCTCACTTTAAATGTGGTTTTACTGTCTTAAAATAAGTCAGACCAGCAGAGTACAACTATGCAGAATAGTTTGTCTTTCCTTGCTTCTAACATGTTGCTATGCATAGTTAGGTTCCCATAGAGTCTAGAAATTATATGGCACTATTTATAACATGAAATCATAAACTCATACATGTGAAATTCATCATTTCCCATCACAGATCTAATCAGAACAGCAGTCACTTTTTTTCTGCATAACTCACTTTTTCATACACCAATACACGTCATTTTAGCTTCCTTTGCTTACCAAACCTTAGGGGTATCATACACTAATCACAAGGCACTTAATTTCCAATGATTAGCACACTTTAATCATGGATTTATCACTAGTGTTTGCCGCCATACAGCAGAGCACATTATGCAGTAAATTTCACAATTTTATGCTTCCAACATGTCATTTATGCATGGTTTGAATTAAATTGGATCTAGGAATCACATGACACTACTTGTAACATTAAATCATGATTTGTAGCATATTAAATATATGATTTTTCATCAATAATCATCACAGGACAGCACATACATCATACACAAACACAGGCTCTTTATGATTTAATTTGCGTCCTAATTCACCCAATCTTCTTCCTATATGTTCTTTAATGGTGTGGCATCCATTATCAACTCATTAAGCATAATTTAAACATAAAAACAGTACCAAAATCACTGATGAAAAAGGGCTGGACAGTAGCTCAATTTTACTGTTTATTAGGCAAATTGAAGTAGCAAAACATGCTCAAATAGCCTCTAATGCTTTCCAAATTTAGAGGGATCATATACAAATCAAAATACACTCAATAAGCGACTTTCAGGTCACTAATAACATGGAATTACTGACCTAAAATGCAGCAGATCAGAACATCAAATTATATAGCAGAATTCATGGATTACAAGTTTCTAGCACTTGATATATGCATAGTTTCACTCCCTTCAAGTTTGATAATGACCTAACACCTTTTATAACTTAAAATCATGATCAAAAGTAAGTTAATTTCTTAATTTATCACACCAATTCAGACCAAGAACAGCAACCACGTTTTTGGCAGAACAATGGTTTTTCAAGTGCCAAAATCAAACAACCAAGCTTCAATATCATGCATACAATTTAGGGCTTCACCCCACCAACGTCTAGGGCCCAAAATACACCAATCAAGTGATTATAATTAAGGATATAAGTGATAAATCAACATATATAACAGCAGCTAATGGCAAAGACAGATTCTTGGCAATAACTCACAAGAACACTTGGATCCTTGAGAATTAAAATCATATACAAAGAGATTAAGGGAAAATCTCTAACACACACATAATTTGACCATATAAGAGAGTAAAACCTCCTCCTCCTTACCTGTAAGCAGCTTGTAATCTTGAGAAGAAGAGGGAAAAATCAAGCTTTGCTTCTTTGTGACCTCCTTCCCCCTTCCAAGAAGCTTGTGGTTGGGAAATTAGAGCACCATGGTTATAGTTAGGGTTAGGAAAGAAAGCAACTGACCTAGGGTTTTCCAATAAGAGACATCAGCTGTTATGGTAGAGCAAAGGTCTGTTTGTTTCTATTCATAGGGTCACTTAAGCCACTTGAACTCTTAATTTTTTGTTTTATTCCTAGAGAGTATAAATCTATAATTTTTCTTTACAGAACTTTTCTAGACACAATAAAATAGCTTCTCTAATTTTTTTCATAATTTTTGGAGCCCTCTAAGTATCTACAGTTGAGCTCACAAAGTTACTTGTGAGTACTTTGAGTCAAAATTGAGGAATCTCTAAAAATTACAGAAAAAATTCCTATAATTATAAAATAATATTCTAAGCATATTTCCATGTTTAGAATATCATTTTGTCATGTTTTTGTATTTGTTTAACATTTACCTATCCTCATGTGTTTGTGTTTCTAACTGTTAGAATTTCTAATTAATTCTGTGAATTTCTAACTTGTATAAGTCTAAATACAATTTCTTGTTCTGAGAAAGTTTTAATTTCTCAAGGTAAAAAATTTTTAAAATTAAAATTAAAATTAAAAAAATTTAAAATAAAACTAAATGCTCAATATATAGAATTTGTGACACTCGTTCACATTGAACATAACCCATGTTTATTTAATTATTTATTTAGTTATTTTGATTTTTGATTAAGGAAAGTACGAGAAAATTTTTCGCTTTTTATATCACATGCGATCGTCTTACGAAACTTTTAAAAGTAAGGAAATCGTAAATAAAATAGAATTTGGAAATAGGAGTAAGAGATGAGAAAACGATATATGTCATATAATCAGGATCATATACATCTTAGCTTTTGAAGTACAATATAGCTGAATACATCATAGCGGAATACAATTGAAATCAAAAAAATACAGGGAAATCTCAAAAGTACATAAACAGACACTAGCTACCCACTATCCTAACCAGAGCAGTGTCTAGAGATCTACTCCCAACTCCTGTATCAAAAGAAGAATCACTGGATGGGGTCTACCAATCCTCGTCTGACTGCGTCTCCTCGGAGTCTGTGTCCTCTCTGTGGTGTGCATGGCCATTAGGCACCTCGCAGGGTACCTCAGGTCTAGAGGAGGAGGAGGAGAGGGTGGACCAATCGTCAGCCACAGAAGAGTCCATAGAGGACTCGGCCAGTACCACCTCCATGGGTGATCCCTCCTCAGGGGGATGTACATCATCCACAAGGTGCTCAGCTGGTAGTGGTGGATACGCCTGTATGTATGGCGCTACAATAGGGACCTCTGCGTCTGCTGGTGGAGCCGGGGGTGGTGGAGGCGCATAGTGAAAATGTGGCGGTGGTGAGAACGATACCAGGATCGGGAAAGTCCAGGTCATAGGAGGCATGAACGCTCCTGGGATAGGGGACATGAACGTGATAGAGACAAAGCCGCGGTGAGTCAAATAGTCTGCCTCCTCGTCGTAACTCCATGTCCCCGCAGCGTCGAAGTCAACGTGTATATTCAGCAGGACAGGGAAGGCTGCCATCTTCAAGTATCAACCCCAATGATCATGCATAAAAGAAAAATGCGGAGGAGTGAGGCAATTTGTTCTCAAAATTACTTTCACATAGATGGTAGGGTATCCTACTGTCTTATACCGACAAGACACAATTGACCACAAAAGGGGAACCTAGGGTTTGTCTAAGTTGTAACATCTACCCTTGACACTGTATGGATCCATACTCCCAACATGGTCCTTAACAGAACCGGGAAGTGACTGGGAGTACATATACCTCTACTCAACATGGTACAATCCTCATCATCATCAAGGAACAGAGCAACAGCTCAGGACATTCATCGTCCACACAGAGGTATACTCTCGCACCAATCTTGGAATGCTGAGCAGTTGTCGAGGTTGCCAAGCTTGGTCAGGCGAATATCCTGACTTGAGAGCGCTACCTCAGTCATTAGGACCTTCACCACTCGACGCCTTACCCCCAAGACCTCCACAAGTGGGCCCCTGCCTTTCATTCCTCAGCGTACCAACTGTAACTTCCCATGCGGGGTGCCATGCCCTGGCATGTCCCTCGCATTACACTACTTTATGATTCTACTATTGTCCTTTCTTGACCTTCTCAATGTGAACAAAGGTTTCTTTGGTCTCAGCTCACCTGAGTACCAGCACCGTCTCTCCTCAACATCTCTGCCTCTTAATGCAGAGATTCTTATTGTAGTATAATGTAAGGGGATTCTAAGTATATATTTGAGAAAACAAAACAACGAATAGGACACTAGAAGATTAACATTGATTTGTCTCCATTATCTTAATTGCCTAATTTAAAGGTTTAAGCTTACTTAATTAATACTTAGTATATGACTATCCGTATGTCTTTATACATCGAATTACTTAACAGTATTAGATGTCACCATCAATCTATGAAATTAATTAGTAGTAATTAATCGTGATTCTAAAAGAATTTAGTAAAACTATTCACTTATTTCATAATACAAAATAAGACTTTATGTCTTAGTTAAGAAAAAGTCTATTTTAAATTATATAAAAACAAAGAGGGTTTATTCCTAAAAAGGGAATTTTGTTTAACTTTAAACAAAAGATTCATTTTGAGTCCTAAGTATAGAAAATAAGGGGTTAGTGACTAGAAACATGTTCTTTCATTTTTTGGTTCAAAAACCAGAATTCCAGAGAGTACAGTTTTTAAGTTTGGATTTGAAATTCAATTTGAGTGGGCTAACGATTTTTGTTTGCCACGATCTATATCTTGTTGGAAAGATGTTTTTGTCTAATTTCTAAATCATTAAAGATAATCCCAAACAAAAATATATAAAAATAGATAAGAAAATAACAAAGCAGAGAGGTCAGGAGGCCCTTACTAGAGCACCAGTAACACTCCCTTGCTATTTTCGTATCCCTCTTTAATTTTTTTGTAAACAAGGAGGTTATTTCCAGAAATTACATTAGAAAACATTTCAAACAATCCAAGAACTCCAAAAACTAAGGCCTAGTCGATTTATGATGATTTTTCAAAGCATACCATTGAGAAAGATGTCTTGGGTTAGAAACAACGCGTATGACTTCGATTATAAAATTTGGTAAAAATAGTAAACGATAACTAAAGTAGGAAAAATATATATCCCATTAAACCTTAGGGAGTATTCTTTATATTCGTTCAGTAAAAATCAGTTTACTAGCACTAGAAAGTTCGAAAATAGCTTTTAAGTGAACACTGCCAGTTACCGTTTTCTGAAAAGTAACCCCAACTTTTGAAAAGTGTATCTTCGTCGTTTCTTAACCTTTTTTAATTATTCTTGTGTCCATTTAGAACATAATTTTGTCTAGTTTTTATCAAAAAACAATCACTTAAATTTATTGAGTGTAGCCCGAGTTATCGCAAAAACAATGTCGGTTGTTCAGACAGAAATCGAAGTCGGCTCGCTGTAACTTAGGTACTTCTCTACAAAAATCATTTTTTTCACTAAGTTGTGGATCTTTAATGACCAAAATAAAATTTTAGAGTTATTAGGTAGGCCAAAAACTAAAATAATGATCCTTTCTCTTCATTTAAAAACCGTGACTTGAAGGGAGATAAAAATGTCAACTTTTAGTGGTCAGCTGAGTTCTGGTTCTATTTTCAAAAGTCCTTGATGTTCTAGGGTCTTTGGTGATGAGTAAAGTTTCATTCTTGTCTTAAGAAAGTGACCATCTTCATGAGTCCCCTTTGGAAGGACTAGATCAAGGTTTCAAAAGTATTTACATGTTATAAAAATCTTCTCTTTTCTGTTTCTTACCAAGTTGAAGGGAGGTTACAATTTTAAGGTTTTGCTTTAGAGGTTTAGAGTCCTTCAACCAAACTTTGGTCATTTTAGGGTAATGTAGCCATATAAGCCAACATTAAGATGTCAATAACAATTTTAGACAACACTTCCAGCCATGAGTAAAAGAGAGCAACAGAAAATAAATAGAACAACTACACAAAAAAAGAACTATAAATAACCACAAGAAGAGAAATAAGAATAGAGTAGTAAAACAACAACATACTAAGGGTTTGAGGGCCAAACCCACCCATAAATCATCTACATGAAGTAATAAATTTAAGAACACCCCACTCCCCCCATGTACCTTAAGTGTTGGTTGGAGGAGAGGAGAAAACAAGGTGCCTTGAAACTCCAAACAAGGTGGTGGTGGTGGAGGGTGGCTTCAATGGGGGATGGAAGGAGGAGAGAATGGAGGTTTTTTGTGTAAGCAAGCTTTTAAAAATGGAATTTGGGAGAGAAAGGAGGTGCTGGACGTGCTCCTTGGGCAGAAAAGGGAGGTGAAGAAGCTGTCCCAAGGGCTAGCTTAAATAGAGGAATAGGTGGCTAGAAAAGGGGGCAAAAAAGTAACTTTGCTTTTCTCTTTTTCCTTTTTAAGTTTTCTTTTATGACATGTGGGGAAAAGAGAGGGATGGGTCTGCAGAGTCTTTGATCAATGTGCCATAGGTCTCTGCTTCCCCAGGTCTCTGCGTTTTATTTTCTCTGCAAAGGAATCGACCGGTTCCGATAAAACGTCTTTAAACTTGTAAATTTGGTTTTTTCAGCAATTGAATGAATTTTTCTTTGGAATTTGATGAGCACCTTAATTATTGATTGAAAATAATTTCCAAAATTTAAAATTAATTTTTAGTAATTAAATTCGAATTTTTGAGTATTTATTCAATATTTTCGAGTTAAAAATTCATAGAAATTTCATTTTAACTCAAAAAATTCTAAACTTTTTATGAAAATTATAAAATTAAATATCTAACCCAAAAATGAACCGAGAATTTTCATTTTGTCTCTTTTACATATTTCACTTATACTGGCTATAGTTCTAGCAATCAATGGAGGGTAATTTTGTCATTTTCCACATGAATCTCAGAAAATTCCTAGAAAATTTCTAAAATTATATTTTAATATGTATGACATATTTCTCAATTAAAAATGACAATTCATAGTCGTTTAGTCATTTTCCATATGTCAACCCTCAGTATAGAGGAATTAAGACTATCTATCAGTTCCTTAATTCTTTGGTAATTTCACAGATATTATGAATTAAACATAAGTCTAAAATGAGGGTGTTACAGAATTAGGATAAGACATGTGACAAAGTATTTTTTTTTGTGTATACAACGATCACACTGAGGTTAGAACCTATGACCTCATGCATGTTATCTAAACCTTCCCACCACTAGGCTTGACTGAGGGAGTTTATTAATGAGTGGGTGGTCAGTATAAAAACAATAGTAAGTGCGACATGGGAAAGTGGGTAAAAAATTTGGGAATTGTCAAAGAATGAAAATGAAAGCTGAAAATTTTAGATTAAGATTAATTGGATGAGTGGGAGTGGAATGTGTGGGAAGTGAGGGAAAAATTGGGAATTTGTTGGGTCATTAAAATTGAAATTTCAAATTCATTATGAAGGAACAGAGGGAGACATGAGAAATTTGTGAGGGATGGAGTGAGATAGTTTTCATGGGCCCATAGTATTAATTACGTTATTTATTTTGATTCATTTTATTTATTTATTTATTTTGCTTCTAATGATATGTGTGAGTTGCAATTAGTGATTAAGTGCAAAACATGCTTTTAATGCTAATGAATACCTTGAATATTAACAAATTCCTTTTAATATAATTTTGTATTAAATTAAAGTTATTTAGAACAAAAATATTTAAATCAATTTAATTGCATTTTTGTTTCTATAATTTTTTAATTTTAATTTTAATTTCTAATTCTATATTTTAAATCAATTTAATCACATCGTACTACCATGTGGTTGTAACACCCTAAGGAATATTATCTTAAGCTTTACATTTTTAACAACTAGAATGTAGATAACAACAACATACATATGAGAATATCACAATATGTGAAGCCATTATTCAAAAAATTCACTGTTCAAAGTCTTACATGCTTCTCAAGTAACAAAATCACATATATCCTAAAAAGGAGATCCTTTCACTTATAGGATCACTATACAAAAGTACATATCCATATCATTATCTTTCAATAGGAATATCCTATAGTCTATCTATACATCAATCACCAAAACATGATGTCTACAAGGCCAAGCACCAGCCATCCTTACCTGTCAATTTGGAACATAAACCCTAAACTAATGAGACAAAGTCTCAAAGAGTGCTAAATACATGCAATACGATATATGGACCTCATGAATGCATCATTCACAATAAACATCAATTACTCATCCTTAAACATAAACTTTTCAGGGCATTCTTTCTCATGCTTAGCCTTTATTTTTACTCTTTCCTATCCTTTGGCAAAGTTTTAAGTTCAAACTTTTAAGGAGTGTCCCCCTTATCCTTATGCCATGACATATTACTTATATACCACTTCTGTTTGAGAGGTTTAGTCACTAGCCTTTAGGGAATGGGAAGTGACGGAACCTGCCCATTAATCCAAAGAGGGCACCTTAGTCTTACGCATCCCATTCTTTTATTATAACATAGATATATCCCCTCAAGCCTAAGGGACTTGTTTCATTAAAACCTTTGGTATCTAGAGGGTCTCTTACCCTTTTTCCTCCAAAGGAGGCTCTTCATACACAGTATCAAGTAAAACATATTCTTATGCAGTCATTTATTACATGGAAACAATGAACATATGCTTAGAAATGGAGTGAATGTAACGTGTTGTTACAGGTGTCTCTCGGTCAGCAAAGGCATAGCCTTGCTGAACGAGTACGACCTTGTCACTTAGTGAACCTAAGAATTGCTTAGCAAACATATGTAGGGATTCCAGACTTGTTCTCTAGACCCTTTTTTCATTGAGCGAGGATAGTTCTCACTTAGTGAGTGATGAACACCCTCTCTGGACTTAACTTTTCGTTGAGCAAGATATACTCTCGCTAAGCGAACATGCACGAGGTTTCTAGACTTATCTTTGGAGATCCTCTTGCTTTACCATGACTTTGCTCACTTAGTGAGAAAGTTTGGCTTGCTCAGCTAGTATATTGCTGCTGAGCTAGAGCAATGATTCTACAGAATTGCGATTTCGTGGTTTCTGCATGCTCCAAGGCCATTAATGGATACCCAGCCATCTCAAAGCAACATGAATGACTTATAAATACTATTCCACAATGTATAACCATCAAATCCATCATATTAACCCATAAATTAAAATAGAAGACATAAAAATCCCAAATTCCCTTAGGTAGGGTTCAAGAACCTAAAACCCCCAATCCATCAATCACAACTCAAGACCAAGTGGGGTAAAGGGAGGAAGATGAATTAAAAGCATTCACCACTAGCTTCAAGGGTGCTTAGTTGTATAGGTGACTCTTGTTCTTCCTCTTCCTCCTCCTCTTTCTCTTCTCCTTCTCTTATCTCCTCCTCTTTCTCTCTTATACTTTTTTGGTATGTGTGAAAGTGAGTGTATGTGAGGCTTATAGGTCTAAGAGGGTGATGACCCTAATTGGGCCTAAGTGGCCCTTCTGCCGCCCCCCCGCCCCCAAAAAAAATCTAACTCTAGCCTACTGTTATACCTTAAAACAAAACAAAGTCTTATATTATGCAAAGCACTCATAAAACCGATATAAAAGACATTTAATTTATTTATGTCTAACATAATCATAATTACCCTATCATGGGGATGTTACAGTGGTGATCAAGGAGGTAATGCTTTTGCATAAATTATATATATATATTTTAGGATAAAGACTTGAGGTTTGATTATGTTTTGGGGGGAATAGGATGATGCTCAAAAGTGGAGGCTTTGATCATGCACGTTGTCACAATACAGTGATAAAAAATAATGAATTTTATAAATATTTTATATGTAATAGTGGTTTCATGTTGAGGAATTTAGACAAATAATTTATGTATGAACTTTATTTAATTGTATGAGTATCTATTAATTTATTTATGTTATTGAGACACTCAAACATGTTTGAATTTGTTAAATACATTAGTAGCTACTAAATTAGTCTTATTTTTATTTTTAATTAGTTTTTTACTTTGAATATTTCATAATGATAAAAAATATTAATTATTAGTTATTATGGATTATATAATCATACAAGACTTCTATTTGATGTAAGAAAAATAGACTATAAACACCATTAGACACAGGTCATGTTTTCCTTATTTTTTTTCCACCCAAATCCATTTCCTATACACAAATGATTGTTTTACTTTTTATTTTCTTCCTTTTGTTATCTACTTATCTATATTGTACACACGAAAGTTTCTTAAAAAAAATTGTATATAAGAAAGTTAATTCATATTGGGCACACACATAGTTCCTACATGGTTCTTTCCTTTTGTTATTATAATTTATAGTATATTATATATATTATTATTGTATTATTAATATTATTATATTAATTTTATTATTATATGATATATATACATATCAATCATATATTTATAATTTATTATATTGTTATAGTATTATGTATCATAATAAATATTTATTTTTTGTAATATTTATATTAAAGATTTTTTATTTTTGAAATGATATTTATAGTGATTTATTAAATATATTTTATTGATTCAATTTGTTGGAAACTTTTTGGTGTAACCACAAAGTCATTTTTTGTCCTTTTTGCAAATTCGATACACGTGCTACTACACACAAGTATTACACATATCTCTGAATCTTGAAATTCGTCCATCTCAATGGTTACCTTTTCAAGACTATATATTTACACCAAGTGTGAAGATGCCATACAAGACGAGAAGAATAGATTGCAATGAAAGTTAAAAAAATCTCTCTTTGGATAAGCTCTAAAAACTCTCCATTTTCTTATTCTTTGCATAACAAAGTTGTTGTTATTTGCTTTGTATTTTCATATCCTCACTCAGTGAGTAGAATTCTATAAAACATTCCTTTGTGTTGTGAAAGCCTGGAGAGGCTATGTGACAAAAGGATACTTGGGGTTGTGTAGGTGATCTAGGATGATCACTATTGTAGTCCTGAAGAGACTGGTAAGAATACTTGATTGTAATCAAGGGTTGGTTAGTGGAAATCCTCCTAGACGAAGGTACTAGATGTACCTCAAGTTGAGTGAATCGATATAAAAATCCATCGCGTGCTTCTCCTTTCTTTTCCTTATTTTGATTTCTTGTTTTGCACCTTTTTATCTTTTGTTTAAAGTTTTGCAAAAAGATTTTTAACACACAATTTAATCCCCTCTTCTTGTATGTTCCTGTTTTTTCACAATCAAATCTTTATAGAGCTTGTTTAGTTCTGCGTTCAACATGGAAGAATGCGTACAAGACGTAAAAAACTAAAGCTACTCAATATAGCTTTGCCTTGTACATAGGTATTAGATGCCATTATTCATTGATGTAACTGGATACCAAACATGGATGATCATTTTTCCATTATATATTTTTTTGATATATATTTCTTTTTTATACCAATAACTTTGACATAGCATATAAATTTTAATCATTATTTAAGGAAACAATGTTACTATTATGGTAATTATATATGATTTGTAATAATATTTTTTAAATATTTTATTCTTTTACTATTAAATAATCACTCCAGTCTTCAATATAAACAAAAAAATAGTAATAATAACTTATGCTAATTAAAAAAGTTAGTTAATATAATTTAATTTTACTAATCCCATTAAGGAAATAACCTCTCTTTTTTTTCCAAACTACCCTTCATTGAAACTTGATATCAAGAATAAAAAAAAAGGTCATTAGGAATAGAATCTCAATTAAATGAAGGATATTTTAGAGATGGTTTCATTAAATAAGGTGAAATTAGTTAAGATTTGCTTATATTTGAGACTAATACAATGATTTTTTTATTTATATTTGAGACTGGAAGGAATATCCTTATTTTAAAAATATTTTTGAAACAATTAAATGATGAAATCATGTTTTCAAAATTAGTGTAACTTATCCTATATTTCAATTAAAATAAATTTTTAAACCATTTCAATTTTTCTAATCATTTCATTGTTTACTGTTGATGAGAATCTTGCTCATATTTAGCCTATAACTCATAACAATAAACAATAAGGATACCAATTTTTTTTCTGGGTAATAATAATTTGTTTTATATTTTAATTAAAATATTAATTCCGTTAGAAGATTGAAAATTATTAATTATTTTTAATAATATTCTTATTTATCAATATTTCATATAAATATTTAAATAAATTTCAAATTTACAATTACATTTTAACTCTTTTATTAAAATAATTTTTTATCCTAAACATAATTTTAAGCTTAATTAATATTTTATTTAGAAGTGTATATTATATTAACAAGTAAATAATATAAAATTAAAAAACTATAAGAAGTTATTTATAACAATTAAAATTTTGTAGATAAAAAATTATAAAAGAACTTGTAGTTAATGTTCACTATCGGTGCATTCTCAAGATCCTAAAATGAAGCTGTCACTTTATTAAATTTATATTCTTTACTTAAACTACATGTTAAATTAATAACACGCTTGATTAACATCCTTAAATTAATTGTACATTATGGCTGTATTTGTGAAACGCTAGATCCTATGAATTTTTAAAGAAATTAAATCTATATTCTTTACATAAAATAAAACCAAATTAAAGAGAAAAATCAAAATTAATAATCATTAACATGTTTAATTCAACGTAAGTTTAAAGAAATAATCATGTATTTTAAACTTGTTTTAAAGAAATAGAAAAATATTACTCCAAAACCAATTAAATAAAACATATATATAAGGATTACTTGAAATATAAATTAAAAAATTACTAACAAGTGTCAAATAAACAAGAATTACATTTACAACATTTTTGATCATGGTAGTATCTTCTTCCTCTGTTATTGTCAATTAAGACTTAATTTTCCATTCTATTATTTATTTTTAAGCAAATAATTATATATAAAAATTATTTTAAAATATGCACAGAGATCAATGCAACCCTATGTGAATGTAAGGATAACTGACTAGTTTTAATATAATTTTGTTCTAAGTTGCAAGGTATTCATGCAACAATGATCGCAATATGCATCGCAAGATCCAAAATACTCGTAACTGCAAAAACCTTAAGCTATTTAAAACCTTGTTACTTTATATCTGTTTTTCCCATTAGTATAGTATCATGTGGGAAAACCAGTCCACTACCCACAAACCCCATTCCCTCACCATGATACCATATCATTAAGCCATTTGCTATTACCTAAACCAACCCTAAACCATCACATCAGTAAACACTCCCTCCTTGTTTGCTTCACCAAACCGCCAATATAACTTCACCTCGTTATGTCTTTTACTCACTATCTCACCATTGAACCAAACATTAAACCCACTAATAAGACCCTGGAACCACATCAAATACCCTTTTGCTTTAGTGCCCTTCCCCCTCCAAATACTAACATTGCCAAGTTAGATGTAGCAACAACAATGTTAGTATTTGAAGGGGCAACGACAATGCTTACAAAAACTTCAGTGAAAAAGCCATGTCTCAAGGTGGTCATTGGATGGTGTACAGCTATGGCTATGACATTTGGCCTCACCAAGTTATTTAATTGATCTTTTGAACATTGAATACTTTAGTCTTTTGGGTATTTATGTTAGGAATAAATATATACAATCATGATCCAATTCCTCATGTAATCAATTATAGTTTTAATAAATAAATAATATAAATATCATTATAATTATTAGTATTTTGAATACTATCTTGTTTTTTATTCTTGCAAGTATTGATGAAATTACAACAAAATAATTATAATAACAGTTGAAAAAGGTTTTATTTATTTGAGTTAGAAAAAAAATTTGTAAACTTAAATAAATATATTCTTAGACACAAATCTTCAAGCAATATTTATCAGTATAAAAAAGAGATTATTTTGTTAGAAATTAAATATTAATAGTGGGTTTGATAACGATATTCACATTCTTTATGTAACCCAATATTGTTTTACAACATTCTATTATATTTTTGAATTATTAAAAATTCTTATATATGTATTTACATATCTTTTGGAGTTTCTTATGTTATATCCTAATTATAGTTTATTGCAATTAGTAATAATTGTTTTGCCATGTTTACGACAAATAATGATTCTTTGTCACTGAATGGCCTTGATATAGCATTTGTTTATTTTGAATTCAATTTGGTTTTATAGGTGCTTGTACATGATATAATGTTTGCTTAACTACACGTGAACCCAACTTTGATTTAATTAATTGTATTTTAATATAAGCCACAAGTTTGTGTACTAATACAAGATTCTCTAGACTTCATTTTTTTATGTTCATATTAATAAAAGTCTTTTGATTTAATTTTTTTTATCTGTCATGAGAGTTATATTTATTGTAACATATATTTTGTTTTCCTTTTATCTGATGTAAACAAGCAAATATCCCAAGTCTTAAATGTTGCCTTTAGACCTAATGTGCTAGGTGACTAAATCACATTATACAACTCATTTCTATTTATCAAATAGTGTAACCCTTAGGGGGAGTATTGGATTAGGATTTTAGAAGACTTTTTTGTGATAAAAAAGTCTTGTGGTATTCAATCGAGACTGTTTAAGAATATAAATAAGTCTTGTGGTAATCAATTAGGACTATTTGGATTTTTTAAGAGGGTAACAAAATCCGGTGGTATTAAAGTAAGTTTTTTTTACAACTTACAAAAAATATTTTAGTATTTAAAAATATACAAATTTTGATGAAATTTTTTGTAGCGTGGATTTCATGCAACTTTTTAGAAAGATATATAAATATCACACCAATCTAACAATCCCACACAAACCCTTGAGGCTTTTCTACTCTCTCATTCCTTTTTTTTATGTCTTTGCCAGACTTTTCTTTCTCTTATCACATATAATCCCTTCCTTCTTCGTTGAAGGTGGTGTTGGGGTAGTACTTAGTCATCTCTTTCTTTCAATCCTACTTGCCTTCTCTATAATCAGAAATAGGATCTTTCTACTTTTTTTCTCTTTTTCCTTTATCAACTTATTTAGACAAATTTATTGTGTACATCGCCAAAAAGATGATGTCAAAAATGCATAAAAAAACCCTATCACTGTCATTTGTCTATTGTACTGCTTTTTTACTTTTATTTGTACCTATTGCGCTAATTTCAATTATGCTACCTAGGTTAATTGCTTATGCTAAAATGATTACTTTACACTACCTAGGTTAATTGCTTTATGCTAATATCAAATTCAAATGTTAGCCTGATCTTTACCTTCTGTTGTAACTCACAATGGCTAGAGAGCTTTGAAAGGATTCATGATGACATATTCTATGAGTCCGTATTCTTTGACTTCTTTTGCATTCATAAAAAAATCACTATTTGTATCCTACTTGATTTTTTCTTTACATATATATATATATATATAATTTATGTTGAATATTAAATAATATATAATAAAACTAATTGGCTTTCTATATAAACAAAATTTCTAATATATAAATAACTTTGATTAGTTTTGTATATTATATATATAATAAAACTATCATATATAAGTTTTATTATATATTATTTAATCTTTACACTGATTGGTTTTATATATGATAATTATTATATAAAGACTGAATAGTCAATAACATATAACAAGATTGATTGGTTTATATATAAATAAAATTTCTAACACAAGAACAGGAATGAGAAAATATTAATGCATGGAGGACTAGGATAGCTTTAGATATATGGAGAAATGCTATTTAGGAGGACATAAAGTTAAAATCAATTAGCTATTAGAAGATTAACAAGATGGTATTGGTTTGACTTTTTTTATCCAAATTTTATCATTTCTTTGTTATCTTTTTCATTGACTCTTGTAACTTTGAATGTTTTCTAAAAATTCATGAGTCCTATCAAATCTTACAAATCCATAAAGTACGATCAAATATTATAAATTCTTATGATATAAATCCAATAATTAAAATCCAAACTACAAAATCTTGATTATAAAAGTCTTTTAAAAGAATTTTATAAACCATTACATTCTTATATAGTCTTTTAAAATCCACAAGATTTTTTCATGCCAAAATAGTTTTTTTAGATATATCTTTTTTTAAATATATTTTGTTCTCCTCTTCCTTTTATCTGATGTAAACTAGCAAATATCCCAGGCCTTGAATGTGGCTTTTAGACCTAATGTGCAAGGTGGCTAAATCACATTATGCAACTCATTTCTCTTTATCAAACAGTGTAACCTTCATCATTCCTTTTATTCTCATTTCATGTGCCTAAGGCCATTTTTTTGTTTCAGGGACAACGAAGTAAGAAAATAACATTAGTATGAACTACTTTAAATTTCTGATTAATTCACCTAAAAAAACTATGTTTATGATTCACTAAGCTTGGGTCATCAAAATGACAAAATTTATGAGAAATCTAATCAGCAATACAACTTCTATTTCTTCGTATTGTGTCTGTGACCCCCAAGCTGTTCAGCTTTCAACTAATAACTCAAAATAATTAATTAGATGTCCAGGATTGCCATGTGAGTGCATGACTATGAGATGACAAATTAGTGTAATTCAGCTACCCCTAATTTTCACTAGCTTCCCATTAACTTGCCAACATGATTGTTCCACTGGTTTGTGAAGTTAGCATTGTTAAGTTCTTTTTTGTGGTTCTGCATGAGTTTTCTTTGGTTGGTGTGGGAAGTTTTCCTTTTCCTTGTATTGAACCATAAGAGACCAACTGACAGTTCGAATCTTATTTTGCCCTTATACTGTAACTCAGAGTTGAAGTTTAAGAGAGAAGCAGTAGATGAAAATTACCGTGGAGAAACCGAGCAACAAGAATGAATATGATTCCATTGCAATTAAAGATGTTTTCCAAAATGCAAATCGTATTATGGAAATTCGTTTTTTGGTGCATAGAGGGAGAAGGCATGAGCGGTGAATGTGTTTGGGAAGTGATGTTTTTGGGCTGTAGGCAATCTTGAAAGATTAAAGAAAAAGAACTGATTACAACACGAGCTAGGTTCTAAAATCCAATAACAAGCTAATTATAATAAAATCCATTAAGAAAGATACAAAATAAAATACAGTAAGGCAATTACTATTTACACTCTTTTATTTATTTTTTACAAAAATATCCTCATCCCTGAAACTAAATTCTAGAATTTAATTAACAAACTAATTTTCAAAATATTCTGAAAATTAATTTTTGAAAGTGTTAACACTATTATTTTCTAATGCCACAACCAACCAATAAAGGATAAGAGAAGCATTCCGTTCCTATCAGAATGAAAACTTCTAAACTTGAAAACAATGCCTCACTACAAACAAATTACAGAAGAACTGCTGAAACATTACAATCTATCCTAAAGCTACCCAATCAAATGATATAATTTTTAGAATATTACATTCACCTTGAGTCTTATCCATCTAAGATCCTACCAAAACATTTTATAAGGTCACCCAAAATGCAATTTCAGGATGAAGTCTACAATATTTCCCAAAGCATCAAAACAAGTAAAAAGATGAGTAAAGATTAGATAGATCATACAATCAAACTTCAATAGGATGGATAAAATCAAGAGAAAAATTTGTTACAGACTTGGGCACTTGAAATGCTTGTAAAACTGTGAACAATTGTAAAATGAAATACTACTTCCAGCATTATAGAAAGCACTGTATAGCTTACCATATGAATATTTCATCAATGAAATTAGTAGTATCAGCTCCTTTTTCGGTCTACATAACTTCAATTTTCTATTAAAAAACACTTTATCCATTTTTCCATAGATCAAACTAAAAGTAGAATAGCAAATACAAAGTAAAAAATGATAATGGACATCATAAATAACGAAGGCCTTCAGTTTTAAGTGAAACAAGAAGAGAAAAATTGTCTATACCCATTCCCTTCTAGGATGGTTGCTAAAATATCCACTTTCGTAAGCTAATGCTTGCAAAAAACAATAAATGACTGATATGAGACCCCAACATTCGGGTCCTAAATCCTAACTCTTAAGTTAAATTTAGAATAAATTACACCGAAACTTGTGGTTTTGTTAAATTTTGCTCGATACCCCTCCTAATTTTTTAACTCCTACACTAACCCTCCTTAATTGTTTGAAAAATATTACACCATATACACTTATAAAGGAGGTTATTGTTAACGTAAAAATAATAAGGGGTTATGTGCAATCTCAAAAAATTTCAAGGGATGTCAATGTAATTTACTCATAAATTTATTCTAATAGACTTAGGGCTTACTAATTACTATTAAATTTGCTTTATAAAGTACAATTTGTCCTACTGTACTTCAAGAAGTAACGATCTGGTCGCCCATTGCATCATTCTTCCCTATGCAATTCAAAATTTGCATGCTTGTGATCAAATTCCATACCACTATCTTTACCAAAGTTTACCTACTAATCAAGGCAACTTCCCATACATGCAGGATTAACTAAACATCATGCCTGAATTAATCAATTACACAAAAAAAATAGCAAATTAACAATTTCTACAATAACCAACAATAAACAAACAAAATAAAAAAATAAAAAGAAATTAATTAGCACTAATTTTAATATTTTTGAAAATTTATTTCACATAACCAAAAGAAAAGGATAGAATAAACATAAAAAGGAAATTGATAAATGCTAATTTTATTTTATGTTTATTATTTATTTATTTTTAACATTTTTTTAAATGATTCTTTTTAAAAAGAGAAAGGATAGAGCCTATTCATAGATTTGATTAAAGAATAAAATTAAAAAGGAATTGACCAAACTGAAGAACAAATAAAGAAAGAATAAGTAAAATAAAAATTAAAGACTCATTTTTTCATTTGGCAGATCTCTTGGATGCAAAGCTTTCTGTTTCTTCTTTTCTGTCTTTTTTTTTTAAAAAATCCACAGGGGTTTGGGGTGGTTGAGCTATTATAGTTTTGTGGTTGTGTGCATTATTGTAATCAAGGAATATTTAATAAGTGCCACATTGATGTAATCATGAAATTCAATCTCAAAAAAGGGAAGAAAGTGAAGAGTATCTCATTCCTATGTGACACCTCTTTATGACTTGTTTATTTTGTGATTCGCCATCTCTTCTTTCTTCCTCACTGCTTCTTTCTTTTCTTTTTAGGAAATTTTTGAGACCTCTCTCCCTTACAATTATGGCTTTTTTCTATGGTGAAGGCTAGTGTGGACCACCTTCGTAGGTGGTCCACAGTCGACCATAACTTTTAGTTGTTAGATTAATCTCATTTTCAATGCGTCATCTTTCACATAGATTATTCCTCCCCAACTCTCTCCCCAGCAACCCCTACCACCATGGTGGTGCACCTAAAAATTTGTCATCGACCTTCCTTTCCAAAGCACACATAGTGCCCACAATACTGAGCCTCCTACTCAACATATTCACAAAAGAAAATGAATCAAAGATGTAAGTTGCTAATTGAAAAATAGGAGACCACTAAATGCATCGACAAATGAGGAGCAGACAAAATCGAATCTCTTTCTAGTAATTTTATCACTCTTTTCAAGCTTCAACTTTACGACGAAGCTTGTGCTGAAGTACAACCACAGATCTATGAGTATACGAGAAGATGACATGCTTGTGCTAATCTCACAATGATGTCGTAACCTTATGTGCCTCAAGCTTTGCATTTGTCGAGACCTCACCGACGTCGAAATGAAACGGTTCACAAAAACTACGAAGGTTAATGTCATACTATTAAGGGATGATTTCCTTTTTTGTTAGCCATTATAGGGCGCGAACCACCTCTGCTGAGTATAGCTCTACATTTTTCTTTTATTTTTTTTTATCTACATTGGTCTTTTTATATTTTTGATTTGGTTCTGTCATTTCTTGCCTACTTGTTACACTCTTGGTTTAGGAGTTTAATTGATGGGTTGCATATTCAATTTTTTTTAAATCTGGGCTTTTCCGCAAAAAGGCCTATCTTCTTAAGGATTGCACTATCGCTAGAAATCGCCTCCAATGACGGCGAACTGTGATCGGCGACATGAGTTGTGTAACTTCTCTATATATAGACATTAGAAATAAAGTCATGTAGATGCTACTTTTATGCTAATAGCTTTTATGATAAATGGTCATAGATGTCGTAAGTATCAATAATAATAGTTACCCTTATAATAGAATTTATAGGAATAAGATAATAGGACCTAGATGGGAATCTAAGACCTAAAATGGGCCAAAGCCCACCAAGCTCACTCATACACACGTGGTTTATATGGGAGAAAGAAGGGAGAGTTGGAGAGAGAAAGAGAAAAGAAGAGAAAGAAGAGAGAAGGAGGAGAAGGAGAAAAGAGAAAGAGAAAAGGAAGAAGAGAAGAGGAGCAGAGATCTCCAAGCCTCGAAGCTCATCTTTATGCATCCTTGAGGTGAGTGCTTCCTCCTTGTCCTCCCTTACCCATTTGATTGTTGATTGTATCCCCTTCTTCCCTTTGAATCCCAAGTTTGGTTTTTTATGAGTTTTTGATGATTAAGTTTGATTGAGGGGTTTATATGGTATATTAATCAATTAGAAATGTAATAGAAGTGTTTTGGAATTGTTTATGGTGGTTTGGAACCTTCGGGTGGCCATTGATGGCCCTAACCATAACAGATTTGGCAAAAACCCGCGACCTGCAAACTTGCTGCTCTAACTAAGCGAGCAAAATTCTAGCTAAGTGAGTAAAATGCTAGCTGAGCGAGCAAAATGCTAGCTAAGCGAAAATCAGGATTTTAGTGAGTTTACAAAGAGTATGATTCCACCCTTGTTTTATATGCTTGTTCTTGTATGTTTACCAATGGTTGTTATGTTGTGTTGCAATGTTTGATGATGATTGCTTGAGTAGTTGTAATATATTGCATTCACATGACTATTGCATCTGCTTGAGATAGTTTGTATGTAACAATAAACCCTATGTAACAAGACATTTACGATACTTAAGACACCATCAGATGCCACCTTAACAAAAGGTGGGGATCTTCCCCTAAGTTTATGAAAGGTTTTCATGAAAGGAAAGGTTTTAAGAAAGGAACACATTTTTGAGAAAACCCTATGTTTTCATAGAAAGATGTTTTAAAAGGAAAGCTATGCTTTCAAAGAAAAGTGCCTCCTTACTAATGTTAGAACCTCCTTGGTACTGGTCATGTCCGAGTCGCACCCTCGACATACTATGGTATGCAAACCGCAGTGAGGATTACAAGGTTACGAAGGGAGATGAGGTTTTATGCAAATGTAAGATGAGTTGTAAAATGAAAAAGGGCTAGGAGTCCCCCTACGTCAAGGGAAGGGACCATCATCCTTTAGATGCTAGGGGAAAAACAACATCCTTCGGTCAGGGAAGGATGGGTCCTTTGGTAATAGAAGGACATAGTCTTTCTTCAGTAAAGGAAGAATGTTGAGGGAACTACTTCGATAACGGAAGTAGTTCAGCCACTTGGACCAGTGGTAGTAAGAGATCGAGCTAGACGGACGCCTCTTGATGGCTAAAGCTTAGTCAAAAGAAAAGATGATATGCAAGTGAAACTTAATAATAAAGATAAAGAGAACTACACATAATAGAAACTGAACCAGGATATGAGTGATGTTAATGCCTTTGTGAGGCATGTATGTTCCCCTATGGGGTATATGATGATATGAATGCCTTTGTGAAGTATGTATGTTGCCCTGTGGGGCATATGATGTGTATGCCTAGTCATAAGTGAATCTAGTTAAGTATAAACTAAGGAACCTATGTGCTTAGTGAGGACACAGTTTATGATAGATGCTACCCAGTGGGTATATGAGGGGTTTACCTCAAGGAAAGTTTATGTATACGTCCCAAAAAGGGCAAGAAAAGAGAAAGGTAAGTAAAGGTCAGTCCTCACTTTGTATTACGGAATGTAAAAGGTTTAGAGAAAGTAATCTAAAATGTGAAGTCCCATCAAAGCGATGGGAAGATAATTGTTTAGTGTAAGAATTAGTATGAGTTATAAGACTTAGGGCTCAAGCCCATTAAAGATTAACAAACCCTAAGTTGGGCATAGCTATGAGAATACGAATTCAAGAGGTAAAAGACTAAGGGTTTCAGTGAGAGGTAAAATCATGAGAATATAAGAAAAGGATCTAGAGAATAGAGGGTCAGTCTAGAGTCCTTAGAGCACTCACTGAGATAATATGTCTCATCCCTCTTATGTTTCATGTTTTTATAGGTTGAATAGGTGAAGTCTTTTTGGGAGTAGCTTAGAGCGCAAAGCTTGGAACCGTTGAAAAAGGAAGAGTTTATAGCTTTAGACATCCCAATATCTGGGAATTAGTTCATGTTTATGTTTTTGTTATTCATGTATTGTATGGTACATAAGTGTCAAAAGACTTGTAATAGTTGTTTTAATATGATTACTTAATTGATGTTTGAGTTTTAGTTTCTGTATAGTTTCTCTGATATTTTTATATTCTAAACTCCTGTGTTTTAGTAATATAAGCAGGCAAAAGGTAATACTCCTTAAGGTGTTACAAGTTGCTAGGGAAAGAGTTGGGGGAGGGACACTCTGGTGTGAAAAATGTAAGATAAATTCTATGAAGAAGAGATTAATCTAACGGCTAAAAACTATTCTCCACCGTGGACCACTTATCAAGGAGGTCCACCCTAGCCTTCATATTTTTCTATTCCTAAATTTTCATTTGTATTCCAATCACCATTTTTTTAGAATGTGCTTACAATTTTTATTCAACCTCTTCTTACTCACAATTTTCTAACTCACACCCTTTTTTTGGAACCTACTTACCAATCTTTTTTAACCCAATTCCCCTTCTTCTCTTTATAGAGGGTTAATTCAAATCTTTTATTCAAACTTGATCTCATTATTGTAATAGCAATGGACTGAGCTAGCAACTACAAGCAGCTGACTTAGGTGGTTGGAGCAAGGGGCACCACAGCAAAAAGTAGAGCAGGAGCAGTGACTTATTTGTTATATTTTTATTTTCTCTTTCTCTTTTTATTTTTTTATTTTGTCTTTATCTGAATAAGATTTATTTATCCTTTTTTGTGTGTATTATTAGTTTTGGATTTGTATATTTGGACTTTGGACTTGGACACTATTCCTTCAATGGGCCTGAGATCCAATGGGTTCTTCAATTTTTCAATTTGTATTTGTTTTTAAATTTATTTTTCTTTTAGAATAGGTTCCAATGACTCAAAGCACATAAAAACCAAAAAAGAAGGAAAGAAGTACAAAGAATTGAAGTTTGTAAATTTGTAATATGCATTCTTTTTTGAAATATAATTCATATTAGTTTAGTTATTAAGTTTAAGTAAATGAAACTACAGGAAATTTTTTTCCCTCTTTTAGAATAAAAGAATTCAAATTTAACAAAATTTGGAAATGAGAGTAAAAGATGAAAAGAACAAAACTATACATCGCAAAATTGTACATCGTGATTTGGTCTATACATAATAGTCATAAAGTACGAAAAGAACAAAAATACATCAAAAAGATTCTATACAAAGCAGTGTCAATTTACCCTATTTCTCATACAAAAGGAAAAATACTATAATATAGGTCTTTAAATCCTCAACCATTGAAGTATCCTCTAACTTGTACTTAGCATCACAGGGTATTAAATGTCATCTTTAATAATCACGACCAATCATACATAAAAGAAGAATAATGGAGTGAGATGTTTCATTCTAAATTCAGTTTTACATGTATGGTAGGAACTCTATCATAAAACAAAGATAAAACACAGTTGATAATAGGAGGAAACCTAGGGTTCATTATAAGTTATACTGTACTAGACTACCTTTGACTAGGTATGGATCCATACTCTCCATTCGTGAGTAATGGTTCTTAACGAAACTTGGAAAGTGACCGAGAGTATATATAACTTTCTTAACATCATGACATGGTATAGTCCTCATCATTAATGAGGAACAAATAATAGTCAAGATGTTTATTTATATATGTATACTCTTATAGCAATTCTAGAATGTTGAGCAATTGTTAGGGTTATCGAGCTTAGTTAAGTGAATATCCTAGCTCGAGGGCGCTACCCTAGCCATTGGGACCTTCATGACTCAATGCCTACCCCCAAGACCTTCGCAAGTGGGTCCCTACTGTAACTTTCCTAGCAGGATGCCATTTCATGTCACTTGCTTTACATTACTCACTAATCTATCAAATTCTCACTTCTCAAAAAGAGGTTTCCCTAGTCTCATTTAATTTGAGTACTAGTAACATTTTTGCCTTATATTGCAGAAATTACATAATAATAATTTAGCAATCATCAAAATTTTGGCAGTATAACTACTTATCAAAATTTAGAAGAATAACAATTTGATAATAAAATTTTAGCAGAATAATGACTTAATCAAAATATTATTACTAAAATCTTAGCAAAATAACAGTCTATATTATATACATTCTGAGGTCATTGTAAGGGAAAATTTTTCCACGTGTCATCATGTAAGCCATTCTGGCAAATTTTTGAGTTTGTTGGACCTTATTTATTGGTGCAAAAGGAATTGTGTTGGAGCTTCACAAAGGATAAAATATAAGCTTTACAAAGGAACTCTACAGTAGATTTTGAAATTAAAAATGCAAAAGAGAATGAAAGCTTTACAGAGGAAAGGTGCTTTTCATATCGAAAAAAATAAACTCTATTTCTTTCCACAATGGTGAAAGCTTTTGTGGTTATCTATGGATGGAGTAGCTTGCTAGCTAAGACTTTGTTTCCCATTACCCTAATGTCTTATATGAAGAGCATGCATACAACAGCAAGAAATTTGTTGACCTTATTTTCTTCTCCATCTTAAGCTATAACCTTAGAAGACTCTGCACATAAAGGATAACAAGTCACTTTCATTTTTGAAACCTTAAATCTTAATTTTATTTTCATTTTTAAAATTTTTTGAACAGGTGCTTACTTAGGGTTGTGTTTGTTCTTTATATATTATGCATATTGGTTGTGGTGTGGACATTGAAATTAAGTTGCCTGTGCGAGTTTGTTTAGTAAAGATGACCACTAAATTTGATTCAATTCCTGAGATTTCTCCTAAAAAGAGAGTTGGATTATCGCAGCAAGGGTAGTTCGATTGTGGCTAGTGTTTGATATCTCAAAGCAAAAATTACCATTCTCTACGGAAATGGTGCTTGTGGACAAGAAGGTTGTTTGATTTCTAAATAGTGTTAATGATGCATGCCTTTTTTTGTCAAAAGGTACTTACGAATATTTATTTTTTATCTTTAGGGAGATAGAATCCAAGCTTTTGTGAGGAGAACTTAGATTTATAAGTTTAAGAAGGAGATACTTGAGGGTTCTATATACTCTTTTCAATATTTTGGAGTTGTTGTAAATGAAGGTAACTATAAAACATGACGTCACAGTTACAAGCTGAACTCACAGTTTTCAACTAAGGTATCCTTGCTAGATAATGGTTTATTGCTTGCAAATGTGTATGATATTGTCCCAATCTCTTAGATTATTGGGGGTGGATTTGACACTAATTTTTTAGTTGGTAAGTGTAGACTTTATGAAGCTATAGTTTGGTATTTGTTATTTTGTTTATTAGACTTATGAACTGTTTATAACAAATGTGATGGGATTGCTTACAAGTGTTAGAACTGAGAGAGAGTTGGATGGGAATGGCAAGAAGACTAAGATTAATGTCATTTCTATAGAAGCTGATGGGTAAGGAATGTATCAAATCATATTCTTATTTGCAATATTTATTTTCTTTGTATTGTCATTAAACTTATGACATCTGTAACAGGTTTAGGCTTGAGTGTACGTTGTTTGGGGAGTATGTTGATGAACTTAATACATTTTTGGCAATAGGAGAAGTGCAGATTGTTGTTGTCTTGGTACAGTTTGCTAAAGTAAAATGCTTCCAAGGTGAAAAACCATAGTTACACAAAGTTAATATTATTGTTATCATTTAAGACATTTGTCTAACATTGTTATTTACTATTTACCTCTTGGCAAGTATACCAAGTCGTATTAATAGCAAGGGTGAATAAGAGTATCATTCCCTTAGAGACTTAGCTCAATGCCTAGCAATTCCTAGTTTTACCACTATTTAGACGATTAAATGGAATTGTTAATCTACCTCTAAGCATGCAAATTTAAACTTAAATTTTAGAAGACCATAAAATTGAAAAGAGTTCTTGCAAATATAAAAAACTGTTGGTGGTTCAATTAGCCTATATATCTATCTCATGCTCAAAGAGAATATCTATTCAAATTCCCAGTTTCAATGTTAAGAAGAGTCTATACAATTACTTATGATTCAATCCCTCAAACCATAAGCCCAATTTCTACAATCAACCCCTAATCCCTTAGGCACTTCAATTGCAAAAACTTCATTAAGAACAAGAGTTCTATTTTTCTCCAATGAAGCAAATGTCATTCCTAAAATATGTCTCATTAGGTACTTGATTTTAGTTTAGAATTTAACTAGTGTTTCCTAATCACCAATGAAACTCTTAGATCATTCAAAGGTTGATCAATCCAAAGAAAAGCACTAAGCATAAAAATCAAAGACTAACATAAAACTTTGGAATTCAAATAGAAATAGAGTACAACACTTACATTGAGATATTAGTCTAGCTAACTTACACCCCAACAACTAAAGAACTAGCCACTCATAATCATCTTATAATCCCTAATTGCAATTTCTTCTGTTCTTAATTGTGAAAACCTTTTGAATAGAACTCCAACCCCTTAGCTCCTCTTCACTTCACAACAAAGTCTCTAGAAAATGATTAGTCTCCTTTAATTCTACTGAAAAGTCACTTTAAATAGTAAGGGCTCTTATTAATGTGTGCTGAGCGCTCTCTTTTGAGCACTGGGTGTCCTTTAATCAATAACTCGAGGGGTTTCTGGTAGATGGGTGCTAAGCCCTCTAAATGGACATTTAGCCCTCTGACTTATATCCTTTCTAGCCATTGCATGCTTAGCCTTGAGATGAGGGCTAAGCCCTCACACTTAATTTTGATTTTCCTTGACACACTTGGGCTGGACCTTTAACTTATTGGGTTCTTATCTTGGGCTAGACAAATCAAACCAACATTTAAATGTTAATAACAACATTAAACAAGCATCCAAAGCCATAAAACAAAATAGGGTAGCAAGATAAGAGAAGAACAACAACATATGTAAAAGGCAACAACAACAACAAAGAAAATACAAGGAGTAACGTGAAAATAAAAAACTAAGGGTTTTGGGGGGTAAAATCCACTTTAAAGCTAAAGGATTTTGGGGGGAAAATCTATTCAAAAATCATCTACATAAAAGAAATTAAAACTAAGGGTTTTGGGGAAAAATCCACTCCAAAACTATCTACTTGAAAGCAATTAAATAAGAATAGCCCCACTCTCCCCATATCGTAGGTGAAGTTTTGAAGAAGAGGAAGAAAAGTGGAGACTTGAAGTTCCTCGGTGGTGGTCTTGGATGGACGTTGAAGGAGGAGGAGAATGGAGGCTTTGGTGACTTGAAAATTTCTAAAATGAACTCTAGAGAGAAAGGGGGAGGTTCAGCCAGAGCTAGGAGAGAAAGAAGTAAGAAAACAATATGACCTAAGTAGCCTTTTTATAGATGAAGGAATAGGTAGCATAGTCAAAAATAGTAGCATAAAGTAACTTGTAAGATTCTTTTACTTTTTTTACTTTCTTGTACTACACGTGAAAAAAATAAGGGAGTGGGTCTGTAGAGCAAGGGCTAAATGTGCCATATCTCTGCTCTCTCAAGTCTCTCCATTTTGTTTTCTTTACAGACAAATCGACCGGAGTCGATATAAATGACTTACACTTTAGTAATTTGACTTTTATAGCAAACGAATGAACTTTTCATTGAGTCATTGTGAGAACTTTAATTATTGACTAAAATTAGTATCCAGAATTTAAAATTAATTTTATATGATCTATTTCAAATTTTTAAGTATTTATTGGTTATTTCTAAGTTAAAAATTTATAGAAATTTTATTTTAACTCAAAAAATTTCAAAATTAAATGGAAATTATAAAATGGAATGCGTAACCCAAAAATGAACTAAAAATGTTCATTTTTCTTCTATATGTTAAACCTATATTGGCTATAGTTTAAGTAGACAATGAAGGGTAGTTTGGCCATTTTTTTTAGAAATTTGAGAAAATTTCCCAAAAATTCTCAAAATTATATTTTAGTATATATGAAATGTTTCTAAACTTAAAAATGACAAATTTCTAGTCATTTAGTCCTTTTTTACATGTCAGCCTCGGTATAGAGGAATTGAGATTAACTGTTAATTTCTTAATTCCTCAGTTTATCAGAAACAATTTCACATATGTTGAGAAATTAATTATGATACTAAAATGAGGATGTTACAGAAAAGAAGTCCTATAATTTATGTTGGGATTAGTGTGCAAATGTGTGATTGACATTGGTGATGAATGAAGTTTTTTATGCGTTTTTGACATTGCCTTTCTGGTGATGTACACAATGAATTTGCTCAAACAAGTTGACCAAGACAAATAGAAAGGTCTTTTACCAAATTGTAGAAAAGGCATGTAGGATTAAAAGAAAGAGATGACCAAGTATAGTATCAACATCTGTACCACCTTTTACGAAGAGAGAAGGAATTATGTGTGATGGGAAAAAGAAAAGTCAAACCATAGTAGAAAAAAGAAAGAATGAGAGAGTAGAAAAATTTCAAGGATTTAGGTGGGATTGTAGGATTGGTGTGATATTTATACATTCTACAAAAAATCACATAAAATCCACCTTACATAATAATCCATCAAAATTTGTATATTTTTGAATCTGAGAAGACTTTTTGTAAGTTGTAAAAAAATCTCAATTAAATACCACAAGATTTTGTTACCCACTTAAAAACGCTCGGATAGTCCTTATGGAATACTACAAGACTTATGTATACTAGTAAAAAGTCTTGATTGAATACCTCGTCACTTTTTTATCACAAAAGTTTTTTAAAATCTCAATCCAATACATCCCCCTAAATTTTTAGGTAATAAGTATTTTGTGATATTTTTACTTAATCTTTTTTGTATTTTTTTTGTAACTTTCAACATAATACTTAATATTAATTTCTATTTTATATCTAAATTATTGATTTATTGCTATAGTTTCTTTGATAACTTTATTCATTGATAACTATATTATTAATTGCTATCTTAAGTTTGATCTTCAATTAAGAGATTTGCATTTATTGTCTGATTTTTTGTTGTATAGTCAATCTATTTTTGTTTCAATCAAGACTACAAATTCCTTTAATCAATTATTTCCACTATCTCACACAAGGGATCCTAAAATCTTGTTAAATTCAATGATGAGTGGTGTTGGACACATATGAAGCACGCAAATGAATAATTACATTCTCATGAGATTTAGACTAGAATAGGAGCGAGAGTGGAGCCTTGAGAGAAGAAAAGGAGGAAGTTTTGGTATGAAAATAGAGACAAACTATAACTTCAGCAACGTTATGTTTGGATTTGCTCAGACACAAGATATGTGGGGTGAGTTGCCCAATAGGAGGGGAATCTCTTTTGGTTTGAATTAGCTGGATGAAATCTCAGCCATATTTTAACTTTAATATTATGATAAATTTAAATTATAAACGATTAAAAAATATTTGAATGATTGACATTGATTAAACTAGACACTCCAACTTTTCCAATTGGAAAGGATCCATGTCTGTGGTATAGATTGAGAATTTTGACAATGATATTTGATTATTTGATTCTCTCCCTCCGAAATTTCATGAAATGTATTCTTCTATTTTTACTATATTATTTAAAAACAATAAAATTATTAAAAGATAGTTTACAAACTATGATAATTATTTTCATGTTTTGATTCAGAAAATTTATTTGATATCATAAGAGTTTAAAAAAATTAAATTACATTTCAACAAAAAATTTAAGCTGTTGAAATTTAAATTTTATAAACATTTTTTCGAAAACATTTGAAATTTATATCAATGTATTAAAAATAATAAATAATATATTATTTTGATTATATTTAAAAAATATTTCATTATTTCTTGTAATTAAATTTGGAAAAAATGATATGGACACAAAAAATGTACTAGCTGACTTCGAGACCTTTTACTATGCTACAAAGTTTTTGAAATGGTTATTCGACATTAGATTACATTCTTGATCAAGTTTTTTAAAAATGGACACACAATACATTTGACCAATGGTACATAACATAAGCCCAAGACTAACAAGCTGTTACAGATGGGTACATCCCACACATCATTGTTATATACTATGAAGCACTAAAATACTTTAATTTGCTTACGTATCAGTATCTGTATCCAAGCCTATAAAAAAATTATGAAAATCCAACGCATGAGACATTTAAGCATGTATAACATAGAAACATGGAAGTATTGTTCATTGATGAACTAAAAATGGAAATTGTCCAATTTGTTGATGATTTCAAAAAAGAAATGAGATTAATAATACTATTCCTATTTGTAAATAATAGGAAGTAATTTATGATGATAGTGATTTATAATTTTGTTTTTAGTAATGTCCAAGAAGTATGTTTTTAGTTTAGATTCACAAAATTGCAATTACATATTCATTAATTTTGCAAATTTTTATACATATCTAGATATGTATCTTACACTTATCATATCCTATATATTTTTAGAATAATCTTATTGGATACATATCGTATCTATGCATCATAGGTTATATATAATTTGTATCCATGGCTACCATTTTTTTCTCCATCCCTACAAGGGAGTTTATTAGTGAGTGGGAGGTTAGTATAAAAAAAAAATAGTGAGTGGGAAGTAGAAAAGTGGGAATTAAATTTGGGGATTGTGGGAGAATGATAATAAAAGTTGAAAATTAAAATTTAAGATTAATAGGATGCGTGAGAGTGGAATGTGTGCGAAGTGGGGGAAAAATTGGGAATTGTGTGGGGTCATTAGAAATTGAAATTTTAGATTCATGATGAAGGGAGGGAGACATGAGAAAATTGTGAAGGATGGAGTGAGATAGTTTTCATGGACCCGTACAATTAATTGCATTATTTATTATGATTTATTTTTTGCATTAATTTTACCTCTAATGATATGTATGGTATGCAATTAGTGATTAAGTGCAAAATATGTCTTTCAATGCTAATGAATATCTTTTAATATTAATAAATTCATTTTTATATAATTTTGTATTAAATTAAAGTTATTTAGAACAAAAACATTTTAAATTAGTTTAATCACATTTTTGTTTGTATAATGTTTTTAATTTTAATTTTGATTTCTGTTTTTTAATTTAGTTTAATCATGTCGTTCTACCATGTGGTGGCCAGTGAGGTAATGCTTTTGCATAAATTATATATATTAATTATTTTTTATAATAAAAAATTGAGGCTTAATTATGTTTTGGGGGAGTAAGATGGTGGTCAAAAAGTGGAGGCTGTGACCATGCACCTTGTCTACAATGTATCACCGAAAATAATGAATTTGCATAATTTTTTTATGTGATAGTAGTTTTATGTTGAGGACTTTAAAAAAATAATGTGTGTATGAACATTATTTAATTGTATGAGTAGCTATTAATTTATTTATGTTTTTGAGACACTAAAACATATATGGATTTGTTAAATATATTAGTAGCTACTAAATTATTCCTATTTTAATACTTTTTAATTAGTTTTCACTTTGGATATTTCATAATAATGAAGAACTTTTAATTATTTGTTATTATGGATTATATAATGATACAAAACATTTTAATAAAATCTTGTTCTAAGTTGTTAGGCATTCACGTCGCAATGACAGCAATCCGCATCGCAAGATACAAAATACCCGTAACTGCAAAGACCTTAATGTGAGCAGTAGTGATTTAAAACCGTGGTAGTTTGTACCTTTTTCCATAAGTAATATTATCATTGTGGGAGAGCCATTCTACAACCCACAAACCCCATTCCCTCACCATAATACCATACCATTGAGCCACTTGCTGCTACCTAAACCATCCCTACTCCATCACCTTCACAAACATCCATCTTCTTGTTTGCTTCACCAAACCACCAATATAGCTTCACCTCATTTTGTCTTTTACTCCCTATCTCACCAGTGAACCAACATTAAGCCCACTGATCTGGCCATGAACCACATCAGTCATCACCCTCCCCTAATATATTTTCTGCTTAGGAACAAAGGCAAGCAAAAGGAGAAGACATTTTCACTTGAGTCTAAAAACAATTCAAGAGTAATTATAAGTGTAACACCCTTTGTCACAACATTTTATTTCTATGACTATTTTATTTACTTATTATATTTAGTAATTATTTCATGGGTTTTTTTTTAACACATATTACTGATCTTAATAAAAACAGAAACTCTAATCATATCCAATAGATCAGAATTGTGCATTTAGATATATCATAGTTATAATCAAAATCTAGGGTACGTGATAAAATCATACAAAGGATCTCAAAATAAAAATTAGATAATTGACTATATATACACCACCACATCAATAATATCTAACCCCTTCCCTATAATACAACAAAATAGAAGAACCTAAAATTAGAGCAGTTAGTCTACGAGCTAAGTCTTATACTATCCCAATTCCCAAGTGCTAAAGCCTTTAGAGTGTAATCATAATGATCTTCCTCAAAGCCTCGAAGTGTGGACCTAGTCAGTGATGGGATTCCTACCATCTAAGCTAACTGTCATCCAACGAGTCGCGAAAACATTCATACAAGAAAGAAAAGAAAGGAGTGAGGTAACATCACTCTTATATTTAAGGTCACAAACAACGAACCTTTATAGTTTCAATCAAATAGAATAATCACTGTGAGTGATTATTTGATTATGCAATGCAAGGTAAACTAAAGTTTCCATCTAAGTTTGACAGACTCATGCATGTGGGCCCAGTGCCTGCTGATTCCCATGATCAGAGGTCTTAAATTTCTTTTGGGTGACAATTGGGAGTACAAATTCCTTCCTGGTACTTCATTTTATAGACAAACACAAGTCTTTAACCACTTTTGAATGAATACTCTTCACCAATCTTGGTGACGCTCAGTAGTTGTCGGGGTTATTAGGCCAGATAATGTGAGCTTCCCAGCTTAGGATTGCAGGTCCTAGGCTCTTGGGACTTCACAACCCAAATCCTCTCACCCCCTAGACTCTGTGAGTCCTGCCTACATCCCTCAAGTACCATACTGTGGTCAATCCCTTATACACACTTCCTTTATACAATGCACATGATGCATGTTCCAACTTAGTATTGAAACTCAAGTTAAAGACTTATCATTTTCATGAAATTCTAGCACAGTTTTCTCTGTTTTTGGTACTTTCCCTCATACCTCTACATGGGTATGGTTAATAAACAAATAGAGATACAACCTGTAACACCCTCATTTTAGACTTATGTTTAATTCATAATATCTGTGAAATTACCAAGGAATTAAGGAATTGACAGATAGTCTTAATTCCTCTATACTGAGGGTTGACATATGGAAAATGACTAAACAACTGTGAATTGTCATTTTTAACTTAGAAATATGTCATACATATTAAAATATAATTGCAGAAATTTTCTGGGAATTTTCTGAGATTCCTGTGAAAAATGACAAAATTACCCTCATTGACTGCTAGAACTATAGCCAGTATAAGTGAAATATGTAAAAGAGACAAAATGAACATTCTCAGTTCATTTTTTGGTTAGATATTTAATTTTATAATTTTCATAAAAAATTTAGAATTTTTTGAGTTAAAATGAAATTTCTGTGAATTTTTAACTCGAAAATATTGAATAAATACTCAAAAATTCGAATTTAATTACTAAAAATTAATTTTAAACTTTGGAAATTATTTTTAATCAATAATTAAGGTGCTCACCAAATTCCAAAGAAAAATTCATTCAATTGCTATAAAAACCAAATTTACAAGTTTAAAGACGTTTTATCGAAATCGGTCGATTCCTCTGCAGAGAAAATAAACCAGACCTGGGAGCAGAGACCTATGGCACATTGATCAAAGACTCTGCAGACCCATCCCTCTCTTTTCCCCACATGTCATAAAAAGAAAACTTAAAAAGGAAAAAGAGAAAAGCAAAGTTACTTTCTTGCCCCCTTTTCTAGCCACCTATTCCTCTATTTAAACTAGCCCTTGGGACAGCTTCTTCACCTCCCTTTTCTGCCCAAGGAGCACGTCCAGCACCTCCTTTCTCTCCGTAATTCCATTTTTAAAAGCTTGCTTACACAAAAAACCTCCATTCTCTCCTCCTTCCATCCCCCATTGAAGCCACCATCCACCACCACCTTGTTTGGAGTTTTAAGGCACCTTGTTTTCTCCTCTTCTCCAACCAACACTTAAGGTACATGGGGGGAGTGGGGTGTTCTTAAATTTATTACTTTCATGTAGATGATTTATGGGTGGGTTTGGCCCTCAAACCCTTAGTATGTTGTTGTTTTACTACTCTATTCTTATTTCTCTTCTTGTTGTTATTTATAGTTCTCTTTTGTGTAGTTGTTCTATTTATTTTCTGTTGCTCTCTTTTATTCATGGCTGGAAGTGTTGTTTAAAATTGTTATTGACACTTAATGTTGGCTTATATGGCTACATTACCCTAAAATGACCAAAGTTTGGTTGAAGGACTCTAAAACCTCTAAAGCAAAACCTTAAAATTGTAACCTCCCTTCAACTTGGTAAGAAACAGAAAAGAGAATATTTTTATAACATGTAAATACTTTTGAAACCTTGATCTAGTCCTTCCAAAGGGGACTCATGAAAATGGTCACTTTCTTAAGACAAGAATGAAACTTTACTCATCACCAAAGACCCTAGAACATCAAGGACTTTTGAAACTAGAACCAGAACTCAGCTGACCATTAAAAGTTGACATTTTTATCTCCCTTCAAGTCACGGTTTTAAATGAAGAGAAAGGATTATTATTTTAGTTTTTGACCTACCTAATAACTCTAAAATTTTATTTTGGTCATTAAAGATCCACAACTTAGTGAAAAAAGTGATTTTTGTAGAGAAGTATCTAAGTCCCAGCGAGCCGACTTCGATTTCCGTCTGAACAACCGACATTGTTTTCGCGATAACTCGGGCTACACTCAATAACTTTAAGTGATTGTTTTTTTGATGAAAAGTAGACAAAATTATGTTCGAAATGGACACAAGAATAATTAAAAAAGGTTAAGAAACGACGAAGATACACTTTTCAAAAGTTGGGGTTACTTTTCAGAAAACGGTAACTGGTAGTGTTCACTTAAAAGCTATTTTTGAACTTTATAGTGCTATTACTTATTTTTATTGAACGAATATAAAGTAGACTCCCTAAAATTTACTGGGATATATATTTTTCCTACTTTAGTCATCGTTTACTATTTTTACCAAATTTTACAATCGAAGTCATACGCACTGTTTCTGACCCGAGACGTCTTTCTCAATGGTATACTTTGAAAAATCATCATAAATCGACTAGGCCTTAGTTTTTGGAGTTCTTGGACTTTTTGAAAATTTTTTCTAATCTACTTTCTGTAAATAACCTCCTTGTTTACAAAAAAATTAAATAGGGATACGAAAATAGCAAGGGAGTGTTACTGGTGCTCCAATAAGGGCCTCCTGACCTCTCTGCCTTGTTATTTTCTTATCTATTTTTATATTTATTTTTTTGGGATTATCTTTAATGATTTAGAAAATAGACAAAAACATCTTTCCAACAAGATATAGATCATGGCAAACAAAAATCGTTAGCCCACTCAAATTAAATTTCAAATCCAAACTTAAAAACTGTGCTCTCTGGAATTCCGTTTTTTTGAACCAAAAAAATGAAAGAACATGTTTCTAGTCACTAACCCCTTATTTTCTATACTTAGGTCTTAAAATGAATCTTTTTGTTTAAAGTTAAACAAAATTCCCTTTTTAGGAATAAACCCTCTCTGTTTTTATATAATTTAAATAGACTTTTTCTTAACTAAGACATAAAGTCTTATTTTGAATCATGAAATAAGTGAATAGTTCTACTAAATTCTTTTAGAATCACGATTAATTACTACTAATTAAATTCATTAAATAGATTAAGGGTGACATCTAATATTGTTAAGTAATTCAATGTATAAAGACATACGGATAGTCATATACTAAGTATCAATTAAGTTAAACCTTTTATTAAACACCTAAGTTCCTAATTACGAATTTAAATGATTATATCAAATCACTATTAGCTAATTTAGGGCCTCCTAAGTAAGCTTAAACCTTTAAATTAGGCATTAAGATAATGGAGATGAATCAATGCTAATCTTCTAGTGTCCTATTCGTTGTTTTGTTTTATCAAATATATACTTAGAATCCCCCTACATTATACTACAATAAGAATCTCTCCATTAAGAGGCAGAGATGTTGAGGAGAGACGGTGCTGGTACTCAGGTGAGCTGAGACCAGAGAAACCTTTGTTCACATTGAGAAGGTCAAGAAAGGACAATAGTAGAATCATAAAGTAGTGTGATGCAAGGGACATGCCAGGGCATGGCACCCCGCATGGGAAGTTACAGTTGGTACGCTGAGGAATGAAAGGCAGGGGCCCACTTGCGGAGGTCTTGGGGGTAAGGCGTCGAGTGGTGAAGGTCCTAATGACTGAGGTAGCACTCTCAAGTCAAGATATTCGCCTGACCAAGCTTGGCAACCCTGACAACTGCTCAGCATTCCAAGATTGGTACGAGAGTATACCTCTGTGTGGACGGTGAATGTCCTGAGCTGTTGCTCTGTTCCTCGATGACGACGAGGATTGTACCATGTTGAGTAGAGGTATATGTACTCCCAGTCACTTCCCGGTTATGTTAAGGACCATGTTGGGAGTATGGATCTATACAGTGTCAAGGGTAGATGTTACAACTTAGACAAACCCTAGGTTCCTCTTTTGTAGTCAACTGTGTCTTGTCGGTATAGGACGGTAGGATACCCTACCATCTATGTGAAAGTAATTTTGAGAACAAATTGCCTCACTCCTATGCATTTTTCTTTTATGCATGATCATTGTGGTTGATACTTGAAGATGGCGGCCTTCCCCGTCCTGCTGAATATACACGTTGACTTTGACACTGCGGGGACATGGAGTTACGACGAGGAGGCAGACTATTTGACTCACCGCGGCTTTGTCTCTATCACATTCATGTCCCCTATCCCAGGAGCGTTCATGCCTCCTGTGACCTGGACTTTCTCGATCTTGGTATCGTTCTCACCACCGCCACATTTTCATTATGCGCCTCCACCACCCCCAGCTCCACCAGCAGATGCAGAGATCCCTATTGTAGTGCCATACATACAGGCATATCCACCACTATCAGCTGAGCACCTTATGGATGATGTACATCCCCCTCAAGAGGGATCACCCATGGAGGTGGTACTGGTCGAGTCCCCTATGGACTCTTCTGTGGCCGACGATTGGTCCACCCTCTTGTCCTCCTCCTCTGGACCTGAGGTACCCCGCGAGGTGCCTAATGGCCATGCACACCACAGAGAGGACACAGACTCCGAGGAGACGCAGTCAGACGAGGATTGGTAGACCCCATCCAGTGATTCTTCTTTTGATACAAGGGTTGGGAGTAGATCTCTAGACACTACTCTGGTTAGGATAGTGGGTAGCTAGTGTCTGTTCATGTACTTTTGAGATTTCCCTGTATTTTTTTGATTTCAATTGTATTCCGCTATGATGTATTCAGCTGTATTACACTTCAACAGCTAAGCTGTATATGATCCTGATTATATGACATATATCATTTTCTCATCTCTTACTCCTATTTCCAAATTTTGTTTTATTTACGATTTCCTTACTTTTGAAAGTTTCGTAAGACGATCGCGTGTGATATAAAAAGCAAAAAAAATTTCTCGTACTTTTCTTAATCTAAAATCAAAATAACTAAATAAATAATTAAATAAACATGGGTTATGTTCAATGTGAATGAGTGTCACACAACCTACCAGGCAACAATAATCATCATCCATATTCTCAATTTCAATCATTTCTCATAGGCTCCCAAGGCCACATCTTTTGGTAGCTCTCAAGCTTACCATTCACATATCACATTACATTACATAGGCACCCAGCGCCAATCTCTCGGTAATTCTCAAGATTTTCGTATCTCGTGACATAATATTTCAACACTTTAATTCAAGTAAAGTAATTAGAACAAGGCAAATTCGCACATCTTTGCCATTCATTGGTCAACTAGCACACATAGGCTACCAAGATCACAATTGCTCCTATCCATGAATCTTGTCTCGAATCTATTTACTAACATTAAATCATTCATTTCAATTATTGCCAACCACTTATGATCTTTATAACTAGTTCTTATACCTTCCAACATTATAGAACGTCTTCCTAATTATAAATTTTGCTGTCAAAAACGAAAATAGGGCAGCACTCAATTTGGATACAAAAGTATGCTTTTCAAGTCTCTAAACACATTCAAATTCATCCATTCTTTTTCCTACATGTTCCGCAATGCTGTAGCATCCAATAATAATCCATCAAACATCATTTAAACATAAAAATATGAACCAAATCACAGTTATATAGCAGCAGGGCAGCAGTTCGTTTTTACTGTTCATGTGACATTTTCAAGTATCAAAACACGTCCAATTGGCTTCCGATGCTTACTAAAATTTAGATGTATCATATACTAATCAAAATACACTTAAGACGCAAAATGTAGCTCACTTTAAATGTGGTTTTACTGTCTTAAAATAAGTCAGACCAACTATGCAGAAAAGTTTGTCTTTCCTTGCTTCTAACATGTTGCTATGCATAGTTAGGTTCCCATAGAGTCTAGAAATTATATGGCACTATTTATAACATGAAATCATAAACTCATACATGTGAAATTCATCATTTCCCATCACAGATCTAATCAGAACAGTAGTCACTTTTTTTCTGCATAACTCACTTTTTCATACACCAATACACGTCATTTTAGCTTCCTTAGCTTACCAAACCTTAGAGGTATGATACACTAATCACAAGGCACTTAATTTCCAATGATTAGCACACTTTAATCATGGATTTATCACTAGTGTTTGCCGCCATACAGCAGAGCACATTATGCAGTAAATTTCACAATTTTATGCTTCCAACATGTCATTTATGCATGGTTTGAATTAAATTGGATCTAGGAATCACATGACACTACTTGTAACATTAAATCATGATTTGTAGCATATTAAATATATGATTTTTCATCAATAATCATCACTGGACAACACATACATCATACACAAACATAGGCTCTTTATGACTTAATTTGTGTTCTGATTCACCCAATCTTCTTCCTATATGTTCTTTAATAGTGTGGCATCCATTATCAACTCATTAAACATAATTTAAACATAAAA
>QUWT01000122.1:0-53997 GCA_004329165.1 Spatholobus suberectus | reverse complement strand
TCAATATTTATTCTCTGAAATTCTTTAATGCAAAATTGAGTCCACAAAAAGATTATCTTTTTAATTGCATAAAATGATTAACTATTGGCTTTGTTGGTTTCTAACAAACAGCTGAAATGGCCCAATCAATTTTGGTAAATGTGTTAAAGGTAGAAGGTAATAAGAAGATGAAAAACATATAGGGAACTGTTAAAGAATTAAAGCCCACAGACAAGTCAAGGTGTAGATAAGGATAGTGAGATTAAGCCCAATTGGTTTGAATCTTGTGGGTGATACACCTCCTATCCTTGATACACATCTAAGCCAATTCACACTCTCCTATTGGGCCCGCACTACAGATTTTAATATTTTTTTCGGCTAGATTGTTTCTAGTGTGACTTACGTACAATCATTAAGTAGGGTATAGATCCTTTATTATTATTATTATTTGGACTTGGCTTCTACCTTTTGTTTATTTGAATTACCACTCTCCCATTATTTCTTGCAATGTTGTTATACTGATCTTAAAAAAAATATTAGGATTGTATTGCGGGCCCACTGGGAGAGTGTGAATTGGGCTTAAAAGTGAATCAAGGATAGAAGGTGTATTACCCAAAAGATTCAAACCAATTGGGCTTGTCTACCCTCATTTTTGCTTATCATTTTTTCTATTTATTCAATAATTTTTTTAAGCATTTGGGTCGGAATTCAACAATTTTGAGTATGTAGTTGCGTTCAGAATAATGAATATACTTTTAGTGCAGATTTTAATAATCAAAGCCCAAAAAGTTATAAAATGTCCATTACGTCCCTAAAATCTAATAAATATTAATAGGGTAGAAAATTAATAAAAATAAATGAAAAGGTTTTAAAATTCATTTTTAATTTAGAAATATGCTCAAAATAATAAAATATATTTTAAAAATTTTATGAAAATTAATTGAATTTGTTTGTGTGAAATGACAAAAATGTCCTTGATTGACTACAAAAGGCCAATCAGAGAATTTTGGCTTAGAAAAATTTTGAAAAAAGATTATAATGTGTCTATTTTAATTAGAAAATTTTTATTTAAAGGTAAAAGTTTTAAATTTTTTTAAAATGACAATTATTGAATATTAAAATGATTTATTAAGCAATTATTTAGCATTTTTACATAAATAATTATAAAAAATTATATAAAAAATAAAAATTATGAAATTTTTGTAAAAAAAATCAGTTTTTATATGGGCTTTGACATGGAAGCCTTTAGGAAACCTAATATCATCTTAAAAGCCCAAAACTTATTTAATTTAATTAATATTTAATTATATAATTATCTACTATTATATATTTAAAAATAAAATGTTTGGATATTGTCTAAGGGATATTTTCAGTCAGCACTTGTGTGGCAGCCAAGCTTATCTTTTAAGGATAATCGTAAGATTTCTTGATTAAATTGAAATACTGTGGCAAAAAAAAAAATAACCACAAAATTTTTGCACTTATCCTATAAATTAACAACACGTTAAATAAAATTCACTCTTCCTCTCCATCTCTTCACTGCACACGACGCACACACCTCACTATCCTTTTTTTTTTTCAATTGTCTTCTTACCTAAAACACAAGTAATTTTGATGGTGGTTGATCTGGAAGCAAAGAGACTTACTCACTTGGTGGTTTTCTTCTCCAAAATCCTTCTCCTCTTTCAATCAAGATCTCTTTGAGGTAAAGGGAGGGACTAGGGATTTAACTTCATTTTATCATGATCAAAATGGGTAGGATGGAGGTTTGCCCCCAAACCTCTTTAGTTTATGTTTATATCGTATTATTCCATATATGTTGTTGTGTTGTTGTGATGTTAAATATTGTTATACTATTCCATGATTGATCTTGGTTATTTGATATTCAATTATGATTTGTGTGGCTTGATCTGAATTAAATTGATGAAAGTTGTTTTCTTTTTATTTGTTGATTTTGATAAAAATAAAACTAATTCATGCTTGTTTCCAAGCCTATATTATTCTGTTTATTTGATTCATGTGGGAAGGAAGAAGAAAAATTTTCTTTTTATTTTCACCCATTATTATATTAAATTATTTTCTAAGAGAAATTATGTTGTTAAAAATTTTGATAACTTTTATTGTGCAGATAAGGTTCTCTGCCATTAATAGAATTGGGAGAATTTTTTAAAATAAATAATAAGTAATAAGATTTAATCATTAATAACACACCTATCTTATTTCAACTTATACAAATATATATATATATATATATATATATATATATATATATATATATATATATTAAGATTGGTATGTATATATGTAACATGGTACCGATAAACTTGAATGGGGAAGAGATTGTTTTACTTCAAATTGTATTCATTTATATTAAGAAAATTAATAATACAATTTGATAGGGGAAATTAATTTGTTGCTACTAATCTATATATGCTAGTAATATTAATTACGGATTATTTTAAGTAGAAAACTTTTAAAAATCTGATATATATATATATATATATATATATATAAGGTATATGTTTCACGAGAAAGAAAGAAATAACATTTTTCTTCAAAATAATTTTTTTTTACCTTAAAAGCAGTTTAATTAAATTAAATTATAAAAATAAATAAATAAATATATATATATATATATATATATATATAACAATTTAATTTTAATTAAAATTAGATGTGGAAACTTAAAAATTTATTCTATTTAGCTATTGGGTATTAATATTTTTAAATAATTTTTTTTATATATAGTAATTTTATTAAGTTTTGCTTTAATGCAATAAGAAAAGTAGTTTCTTTTGAAAAATATGAATGCTTAAATTATAAAATAAAAAGAAAACTAAATGGAGAAAGAAATAGTGTATCCCTCTCGGTTTTGTTAGAAAAATGGGAAAATATAATTTATTTGAGTACTTAATTTTTAGATATAAAATTTAAAAGTTTTAAATATTTTTATTTTTAAAAATTTGAAAAAAATAATAATAAACACATATTTAATTAAGAAAATAATTATTTTTGTAATTATAAATAAAAAAATTATTTTGAATATTATAATATTATTGGAAGCAGAGATAAGATATTATCTATGTGAAACTAACACTATTAGTGGTTGAGGAAACTCTGTTAGAATTTTTGGAGAGTGAGAATCATAACTTATTATTTAAGTGATGAGTAAAGTTTGTAAGGACCATTATGTGAGAGCATGTGTGCCTGTGTATGGAAAGTTACAGTTTGATACACTACGGGATGAAGGCTAGGACCACTAATAAGGTCTAGAGAGTACTGGTATCGAGCTTTGAGAGTCCTATGGTCCGGGTAGCGCCCTAGATGTCGGGACAATCACGTAATTGACTTGATAACCTTAAGAACCGCTTAGCATCACCAAGATTGATGTAGTGTATACTCCTCAGGAGCTGCATGCTTGTTTCTTGAGAAAATGATCATGATGTTAGTACCTTTTGTGAGGGGTTCTATGAGCTCCCAATCACTTCCTAGGACTGTGGATGATTGATGATAATCATCAATGGGGGTATGGATCCATATGTATTGTTTGGGTTGTTTCATGATAATTTAGGTCGAACCATAGGTTCCCCATTGCATTTGTTTGCCTACAACTTGTTTGCTTTATAAGTTGTAAGTTGGTCCTACAAACCTTTTGTGAAAATGATTGGAGGTTATATATATCCTCACTCGTTTGCTTTATTTCTTTCTTCCTATTTCTCTATTCTATATATATGTTCGTGACATATTATGAAGATAGAGGGTGCTGACATCAAGGATGCTAAAACTGGGAAGAATTCAAAGGAAGGTGATGCCATAGAAGAATTATCGTAATTGTAGTTTACACTTTATGTTCTATTCTAGGATAAGGATGGGATTATATGTAGTCACTGCTCTGACTTAGGTCCTTTTTGAAGGGTAGTTATTTTTTGCTCTACTCATGTATTAATTCCATAACAAGGTTTAAAGTAATCATATTAATAATAGTGATGTACATTTATCACTGGAATGTATGATGTTTGCATCTACCTTGAACATATATTGTTTTATAATTCCAGAATTCCATCGAATTTTTTTTACATAATTAAATTAGATAAAAAACCCCCTCAATTTAATTAAAATAAATCTAATAAATTATGGAAATAAGTGTCAATGTGATTGGGTGTCACAAGCCTTACTCTCACTATCCTTATATTTGCTTTGACTTGACTTTATTTGTCCGATGTGGTGCTTTAATTCTCTAACAGTAATAAAGCATTAATGTACCACAATCCTCAAAGCAGATATTTCTTGCATTCCACCATATTTTCTTTTTATGGTAATCACCTCTCCAACTCTTCAATCAAAATAAACCTATTTGAAAATTTGCATCTAAATAATTTTCCTAGCAGTGATAAAGATACCACAAGCTATGATTGTTAACAAGTCAACCCCAAAACAGATTTGAAAATACATTGGAACAGAGGTTAGTGAAAAAGGTGATACAATCAATAGGAAGGTAAATTGGTTATTTTTAATTTAAGACTAATGCTAAAGACAGCTTTTATCCAAAATAAAGTCAACTTAATATACAATATAAGACAATATAAGAACTTGCATTTGGTTCTATCCAAAATAAAAACAGCTAAATATACAAAACTGATGAGCTCTACAACTCTAGAAAGCTAACTAGTACCATAAATAAGTGAACTATACAATAAAAATGTGAGCCTTCTAAAGAATCTTATTCCTTATATCTCTTTTCTTGACTGGAACACACATTCCTTAAAAATTACCACCAAAATAAACCATAGTCCCTGAAAAAGCTCCAATTAATTATGCCACCATAACATTAACATCCCTGACACTGATGAGGGTGGGGAGTGATCGCCGGTGTAATAAGACACGAACAAAAAGCGGCTCCTGGCAGGCTTCCAATGGAAGGGGCACATGAATGAATTGAATACACACCAAAATGAGAGGGATCTAGAGGTTGTGCAGGTATGGGACTATGTAGTTGAAGATAGCTTAAAGGAATTAATAAGTGCTACTTATACCAACAAGATGCTTCTACTTTTCGATAGCCTATCACTTAAGAACTCCATAGTTAAGCATGCTTGACTTGGAGCAATTCTGGGATGGGTGACCTCGTACAAAGTTTCCTAGGAAGCGTGCGAGTGAGGACAAAGCACGCTAAAAAGTCTTGTGTTGGTTTGTGGGGACAGTCTTCGATCCTGAAAGCGGCCAAGTGTTACATGTCATACAAGGGATCCTAAAATCTTGTTAAATTCAACGATGAGTGGTGTCGGACACATATGAAGCACGCAAATGAATAATTACATTATCATGAGATTGAGAGTAGAATAGAAGCAAGAGAGGAGACTTGAGAGAAGAAAAGGAAGAAGTTTTGGTATGAAAATAGAGACAAACTGTAACTTTAACAATGTTATGTTTGGATTTGCTCAGACGCAAGATAGGTGCGCACAAGTTGCATAATAGTAGGGGGAAAATATTCTCCCTAGTTTTGACTAAACTGATGAAATCACAGTCATCCTTTAACTTTAATATTTTGATAAATTTAAATTATAAATGATAAAAAATATTTGAATGGTTGAAATTGATTAAACTGAACACTCTCTAGTTTTCCCAATTGTAGAGGAACTGTGTCTATAGTAGAAAAAAAATGGAAAACTTAAAGGGGAGAGTGTACATAGATCGAGAATTTTGAGAATGAAATTTGATTACTAGATTCTCTCCCTCCAGAATTTCATGGAATGTATTCTTCTATTTTTGCTATATTATTTAAAAAATCAATAAATTTATTAAAAATATTTTAATAATTACAATTATTATTTTCATATTTTGATTCAGAAAATAATATATTTATATTGATTATATTTAAAAAATATTTTATTATTCAATGTAATTAATACAATAGTTATTATTGTAATATAACAAGAGAGTATATTTTATTTTTATACGTAATTTTACTATTATTTCTGAATTTTCATAATATTATATATTATTTCTATCTTTATGATTTTACAAAATTCAAATAAAAGTCAAGTGAATTTTGGGACAACTAAATTAATTATTTAATCTACACAAATTACAGTGTTAGAGTTTATTTCATTCAACAGGTTTTGATGGAATAATTATTTGTTAATATTTTCTTAAAAAAGTACTTATTATTTTCAACAATATAATTATTTTTTTTATTTTTTTCATATATGTTTTAAATTTATGCACTTGAATAGTGAAAAGTGATACAAATTAATAATGAGTTTGAGTGATACAAGAAAAAAATAATTCATGAATAATGTGCACTAAACTCACATTACAATCACAACCTGAATTATTGTTAATCACATGATTACAAAAGTGTTCAAAAATAAGTCATAACACCTAGGGATATAACTATGTATAAAACTATTCATCATTGACCATTTGATTAAGCATCATTAAGCTTTTATCTTATAACAAAATTCAACTTATCATTGGTTCTTATATTCATTCAATATAGGTTCGTGATCAATAATGTTAAAAAAAAGTTGACACAAGATTATCTATACCAACATATTTCGTCTACATGTGCTTGAAATGGCACCATTCAAAATAATTTAGAAAGAGAAAAAAAATAAAAATAAAAAACAAAAGAAAAGAAAACCATTGCTACATCATCACTTTATATTTGGATTTTGTACTTCCAAACATATACCTTGTTATTTTTAAGGAATAAAATAAAAGCTATTTCCTTCTTTGATGGAGAAGGATTTGATATATTTTCTACAACACTGTTAAATTTTGGAAAAAATGAATTGGACACAAAAAATTTACTGGCTGACTTCAAGACCTTTTACTTTGATGTAAAGTTTTTGGAATGTTTATTTGACATTAGATTGCATTCTTGATCAAGTATTTTAAAAATGGATACACAATTCATTTGACCAATGGTACAAAATATAAGCTCAAGACTAATGAACTGTTATAGATGGGTACATCCCACACATCACTGTTATATATTATGAAACACTAATACTTTAATTTCCTTATGTATCCGCATCTGTATCCAAGCCTATAAGAAATTTATGGAAATCCAATGTAGCAACATGAGACATTTAACCATGTATAATATAGAAACATGGAAGCATTGTTCATTGATGAACTAAAAATGGAAATTGTCCTCTTTATAGATGATCTCAAAAAAGAAATGAGATTGATAGTACTATTCCTATTTGTAAATAATTGGAAGTAATTTATGATAAAAATTATTTATAATTTTTTTATTTTAGTAATGTCCAAGATGTGACACCCATTCACATTGAACACAACCCATACTTATTTACTTATTTAATAATGCGAGTAAAATTTTTCTCTGCTTTTAATAATAGAAAATTTGAAAATTTAACAGAATTTGAAAACGACAATAAAAAAATAAAATCTGTATGTATTTATCGTGGAGCAATACATCATGATTTCATAATCAGAAAAATAAATGAAATACAGGGAGATTGAAATATACATAAAAATAGTTACTGCTTATTCCTAGTACATCAAAAAGATCTAGTCAGAGCAGTGTCCATCTACCTTATCCCATAAAATAACAAACTATCAGACTAGCTTTATAGTCTTCATCAATAGCCGGGTCTTCATTAACCGCGATCAATCATGCATAAAAGAAAAAGTAATGGAGTGAGGTGATTTGTTCTAATATCACTTTTACATGTATGGTAGGAATTCTACCACACAATATAGATAAAACACAATTGGCAATAAAAAGGGAACCTAAAGTTTATCCTATGTTATACAATTCTTGACTCGATATGGATCCATACTTTCCATTAGTGGATAATAGTTCTTAACAGAACCTGGGAAGTGACTGGGAGTACATATACCTCTTTCAACATCATATCATGGTACAGTCCTCATCATCATTGAGGAACAAAATACCAATTTAGGATATCCATTTATAGAGGTATACTCTCACCAATCCTGGTGATGCTGAGCAGTTGTCAGGGTTATCAAATTGGTTAAGTGATTGTCCTAGCTCAAGAGCGCTACCTTGGCCATTAGGACACTCACCACGAGATACCATACCCTCTAGACCTAACCATGGGTCCTGCCTTTCATCCCGTAGTGTACCAAACCGTAGCTTCCCTAGCAAGGTGTCATGCTACTGCATGTCACTTGCTTTACATTACTCACTAATTTATCACTTCTTACTTCTCAAACAGAGGTTTCTATGGTCTCAATTAATTTGAGTACCAGTACAATCAACATTTCTCCCTTTTATTGTAGAAATTGCACAATACCTAAAATTTTAACAGAATAACGATATAGTAATTATAGTTTAATTATTAAAATTTTGGCAGAATAACAACTAAATAAATACATGTTAATTTGCTAAATTTGAGCAGAGTAACAGCTTAGCAAGTGCATTTTAATTTTCTAAAATTGAACAAAGTAACAGCTTAGCAAGTATAATTTAATAATTTAAATTTGAGCAGAGTAACAATTTAGTAATTATGATTTAATAATCTAAATTGGGTAGAGTAACAACTTAGCAAAAATTAAAATTTAACATTAAACAATGATAACAATAATAAAACTTAAGCCTAAATGGGTTTAGGGGAAAACCCTTCCTACTAACATGCAAAGTGACAGTAATTTAGAACCAACCCCACTCCCCCCATTACCTCTAAGGTGGTTGATGAAGAGGATGAAATTGTTGGTGCAAAACTTCTAGGAGGAGAAATTCTACTAGTTGAAAACTAGCAAAATTTTAACATAAAAACTAAAGAAGAAGAATTTCTAGAGAGAGAGGCTCTCTAGCTTATGGAGGAGAAGAATGGTGAAAATCTTGTCCAAAGGCATGCCTATTTATAGAGAAAAAATGAGATTAGGTGTCCACTTTGATGACATAAGCCATTATGTCATAAATCCCATTTTTGATTTATTTTTAATTAATTTAGGGACACATATCAAAGTTAGAGTGATGAATCAGCTATGTCTAGTTTTTGGACGTGCTCCCTTAGCTGTCCAACTTCTAGATGTCAATTTTATCTGCAGGTAAATTAACCGGTATCGATAAAATCGCCTAAACTTGAAAAAATTGACTTTTAATATCAAAAAAATGAAATTAAATGTAAAAATGGACAAACACATTATTTTTCATCAAAAATAAATTTCAAATAATTAATTTTAATTTTTTTTAATTTATTTCAAATTTTATCTATTTATTTTGTGTTTTTAAGCTAAAAAAATTCATAATAAATCCATTTTAATTCAATAAATACCAAAATTTTTAGGGAAATTATAAAATTAAATATTTCACTTATAAAAAAATTTAAATTACCATTTTCACCATTTTGGATGTCAAACCAATACTGGCTGGCTTATCAGACACTTAGGGGCATTTTGGTCATTTTATATAGAAATTCCAGAAAATTTCTAAAAAATTCCCAAAATTATATTTTAATATATATGACATGATTCCAAGCTCAAATTAATATTTTAATGTCAATTGAATCTTTTTCTCATGTCAGCCCTTAATATTGAGAAATAGGGACAAAATTGTCATTTTCTAATTTCTCCAGGCTCCGACTCAGAAAAATTATTAAAAATCATATTAGATAGCTCTTGAAATTTTGAGCATAATGGTGGGAATCAAAATTTTGAAATTCCCTCCCAATTTTTCAGAATTACATAGTCAATTATCAGAAAAATAGTTGAAAAACTGAAATAAGAGTGTTACATTTTTTTATTATTTTTCTTTCAAATAAAATTTTTATAATTAAAATATACCTAGTATAAAATTTTCAAAATACTTTGAAGTCAAAAGTCTCTAGTCTGCTCTTGCAGTCAACTAGGGGTATTTTGGTCATTTCACAAAAATTGTCTTAATAAATTATGAAAATTTTCTAAAATTACTATTAATTATTCTAAGTATATTGATAACTTAAAAATAATTTGATATGCAAAATAGGGGTGTTACATAAGAAGTATGTTTTTAATTTAGATTTACAAAATTGTAATTATATATTTATTAGTTTTATTAATTTTCATACATATCTGAATATTAACTTATATTTATTATATCTTATATATTTTTAGAATAATTGTATTGGATATGTATCGTATCTATGCATCGTAGGTTATATATAGTCTGTATCTATGGGTACGAAATTTTTGCCATCCTTACGAGGGAGTTTATTAGTGAGTGGCAGGTTAGTATAAAAAAAAAGTGAGCGGGACGTGGGAAATAAATTTGGGAATTGTGGGAGAACGATAATAAAAGTTGAAAGTTTTAAATTTAAGATTAATAAGATGAATGGGAGTGGAATGTGTGGGAAGTGGAAAAAAAATTGGGAATTGTGGGGTAGTTAAAAATTGAAAGTTTAGATTCATGATGAAGGGAGGGAGACATGTAAAATTTGTGAGGGATGGAGTGAGATAGTTTTCATGGACCCATAGAATTAATTATGTTATTTATTTTGATTCATTTATTTTGCTTCTAATGATATGTGTGATTTGCATTAGTGATTAAGTGCAAAATATGTCTTTTAATGCTAATGAATATCTTTTAATATTAATAAGTTCCTTTTAATATAATTTTGTATTAAATTAAAGTTATTTAGAACAAAAATATTTTAAATCAGTTTAATCACATTTTTGTTTCTATAATTTTTTTTTATTTTAATTTTGATTTCTATATTTTAAATTAGTTTAATCACTTCGTTCTACCATGAGTTGACCAATGAGGTAGTGTTTTTGCATAAAATATATATCTTGGTTATTTTTTATCAATATTTTTGGGAAACAGAGAGATGGTCCAAAAGTGGAGGCTATGATCATGTGTGTTGTCTACAATATGGTGACCGAAAATAATAAATTTGCATAAACTTTTGTAACACCCATTTAATTTTAAATATAATTTATATTAATTTAGTTATTAAGTTTAAGTAAATAAAATGTGTGTAAAATTTTTCCAGTTTTAAAAAAAATTCCAAACTTAACAAAATTTGAAAATGGTAATAAAATATGAAAGATATATACATATATTTCATAAAACTGTACATCATGGTTTGAGTAATACATAACAGTTAGAAACAAAAGTACATCGAAATACATATACTACCTAGCCCACTATATACATCAAAAGAGATCCTATACAGAGCAGTATTTATCTACCCTATCCCTTATACAAAAAGAAAATACTATAGGTCTTCAGGTCCTCCTTCGTTGAGATGTTCTCTATCTCGTACTCAGCATCACGGAGCGTTAATGTCGTCTTCAACAATCACGACCAATCATACGCAAAAGAAAATAATGGAGTGAGGTGTTTTGTTCTAAAATCACTTTTACATGTGCGGTAGGAAATCTACCATAAAACAAAGACAAAACACAACTGACAACACAAAGATCCTAAGATTCATTCTAAGTTGTATCCGACTACCCTTGACTAGGTATGGATCCATACTTCCCATTAGTGGGTAATAGTTCTCAACAGAACCTGGGAAGTGACTGGGAGTACATATACCTCTCTCAACACCATCACATGGTACAATCCTCGTCATCATTGAGGAATAAATAACAATTTAGGATATTCATTTATAGAAGTATACTCTCAAACCAATCTTGGAATGCTGAGCAGTTGTCGGGGTTATCAAGTTTGGTCAGGCGAATATCCCGGCTACCCTGGCCATTGGGACCTTCACCACTCGATGCCTACCCCCAAGACCTCCGCAAGTGGGTCTCTGCCTTTCATTCCTCAGCGTACCAAACTGTGGCTTCCCTAGTAGGGTGCCATGTCACTACATGTCACTTGCTTTACATTACTCACTAAACTATCAATTCCTAACTTCTCAAGCAGAGGTTTCCCTGGTCTCATTTAACTTGAGCACCAGTACAATCAACATTTCTGCCTTATTTTGCAGAAATTCCACAATACCAGCATTTTAATAGAGTAACGACATAGCAATTTTAGTATAATTACTAAAATTTTGGCAGAATAACAACTAAATAAATACATTTTAATTTTCTAAAATTGAATAGAGTAACAGCTTAGCAAGCGCATTTTAATTTTCTAAAATTAAACAGAGTAACAGCTTAGCAAGTATAATTTAATAATTAAAATTTGAGCAGAGTAACAATTTAGTAATTATGATTTAATAATCTAAATTTGGGCAGAGTAACAACTTAGTAAAAATTAAAGTTTAACTTTAAACAATAATAACAATACTAAAATTTAAGCCTAAACGGGTTTAGGGAAAAACCCTTCCTACCAACATGCAAAGTGACAGTAATTTAGAACCAACCCCACTCCTCCCATTACCTCTAAGATAGTTGATGAAGAGGATGGAATTGTTGGTGCAAAGCTTCTAAGAGGAGAAATTCTACTAGTTGAAAACTAGCAAAATTTTAACATAAAAACTAGATAAAAAATATTTTAGAGAGAGAAAAATTTAGAAAGAGAAGCTCTCTAGCTTGGGAGAGGAAAGGATGAGTGAAATCTGAAAACTTTGAGGCCTATTTATAGAAGAAGGAGGGGGGTTAGGTGTCCAATATTTACATCATCCATTATGTCACCATTATGTCATAAATCTAATTTTTATTTATTTTTAATCCAATTTAGGGACACATATCTCAAATAGGTGGTGAATCACCTATTTTAGGGTTGGGGACGTGCTCTACCAGCTGTCCCAAGCCTCCATGTGTCAAATTTTATCTGTAGGTGAATTAACCGGTACCGACAAAAACGCCTAAACTTGAAAAATTTAGCTTTTAATATCAAAATAATGTATTTTAATGAAAAACTGGATAAATACATTAATTTTCATCAAAAATAAATTTCTAATAATAGATTTTAATTTTTATTAATTTGTTTCAAATTATATGTTTTTATTTTATATTTTTAAGCTAGAAAATTCATAGAAAATCCATTTTAATTCAATAAATACCAAAATTTGTATCAAAATTCTAAAATTAAATATTTTACCCATAATTAAACTAAAATTACTATTTTCACCCTTTTTGAATGTCAAACCAGTACTGGCTGGCTTATTAGACACGCAAGGGCATTTTGGTCATTTTACACATAAATTCCAGAAAATTCCCAAAATTCCCAAAATTATATTTTAATATATATGACATAATTCAAGCTCAAATTTAAATTTTAATGTCAATTGAATCTTTTCCTCATGTCAGTTCTTAATGTTAAGAAATAGGGATAAAATTGTCATTTTCTAATTTCTCCAGGCTCCGGCTCGGAAAAATTATTAAAAATCATGATTAAATAGCTCTTGAGATTTTGAGCAAAATGGTGGAAGTCAGAATTTTAAAATTCATTTCCGATTTTTTCAGAATTGTATATAAAAAACAATGGAAGAATTAAAATAGGATTATTATATTTTTCACTACTTTTTCTCAAAATAAAGTTTTTATAATGAGAGATACTTAATATAAAATTTTCAAAATATTTTGAGGTCAAAAAGTCTCCGATTGGTTCCAACAGTCAACCAGGGATATTTTTGTCATTTTACAAAAATTATCTCAATAAATTCTAGAAAAATTTCTAAAATTATTATTAATTGTTCTAAATACATTGATGACTTAAAAACAATTTTTAAACATACAGAATAATTTAATATACAAAAGTAGGGGTGTTACACTTTTTATATGTAATAGTAGTTATATGTTGAGAACTTTTGGCAAATAATTTATGTATGAACTTTATTTAATTGTATGGGTGGCTATTAATTTATTTATGTTGTTGAGTCATTCAAAAATGTATGGATTTGTTGAATATATCAGTAGCTGCTAAATTATTCCTATTTTAGTATTTTTTAATTAGTTTTTACTTCAGATATTTCATAATGATAAAAAAAATATTAATTATTGGTTAATATCATGGATTATATAATGATACAAAACATTTTAATATAATTTTGTTCTAAGATGTCAGGCAGCAACCCACAATTTCAGGGCTCAAATTATAGTTCAGTCAGAGATAAAATGTTTAGGGTTTTTAACATTTAGAGAAGCCCTATTGTTTTTCTAGCATAAGTCCTGGAAACGGAATGTTCAATCAAATGACATATGCTATGACTTCAAGTAGCATTTTTGAGTTGTTCTCACAGTTGATAAAGCAAGTCAACTCGCCCCGTTTTTGAACTTGCTTTAATGGAGGTGAAGTGTAATGAATTAAAAAAATAATTCATCTCATTTAAAGGGGAGTTGACAAATTAACCAGTTGAGAAATAAAAAATAAATAAAAATGATTATAAAATGCGGGGTTGATTGTCACAATCCGCAAAAGAATGGAAAAATGAAAAATAAAAAATATTAAAAATAACAATTCATTCAATCAATCTAACATCACACAAATATTAAAAATTAGTAAGATGTATGTCTAGTCTTAATGAATTATATAAATAACAACAAATAATAGATTTTAAAAAATAACTAGGGGGTTAACTCACTCCGACTCTCCTGTGAGCCATTAGGTTGGCAAGATTAGAATTTTTCCATTTTTGTCGGGTTAAGCAGTTGACCTATTAGGTCCAACCTACTTTTCCATCCCTAGCTTTTCCCCATGTAAAGAAATTGCATGAATTTAGTTTATGAGTTTAGTTTTCTTGTATTATCAATGTAAATTTTTTTACACTCTCCGCTAATTATAAATCACTATAAATATAACTTTAAGAGTAATTATTATAAAAGTCAACAATCTTACCATTCAAAAGAATTTGTGATTGAATGATAACGTAAAAAAAAATATACACTTATCAATATATTTAAATTAAATTCCTTAAATTATATGTATTGTAAGTTGCTATTAGATATTCGTGTAAAAAAGTTTTAATGTACATATAAATTAAACTCAAATTGTAATACTTCTTGGTAAAATAAGAAAATTATTTATTATGTAATATTGAACATTAAAATAATTGAAATAAAATATACAAGATATTATTAACAATTTTTGTATTTATCTTAAATAAAAAGGCTAGATCTTTCTTGAAAAATAATTTAGAGTCAAGTTTGATCAAAACAATAATACGACCCTACCTAGAGCAAATAAGATCAAATTACAAATACACAAAATTAACTACTTCCAACGTGATATGCTTTATAATATAAAATTTATAATTAGGATAAGCTTACATACATTTTAATAACATTTAATAGTTAAAAAATAATTTTACTAAATATAATTTTACCTAACTTCTAAATATATTTCTGAGATTTTTTTTTTAAATCAACACACATTTAAAAAACATAAATTTTAGAAAAAGTAAAAAAAAAGTTCAGGGCTGTTTGTTTGCTGTTTTTAAAAAACTATTTCGTATTTTTTGAAAAAAAAAGTTTCCTTATTGGTCTGAATCTTAAGAACAGACTAGGCTCTAATTCTAATGACACCAAAAGCATCAGTCAAAAATTAATGAGTTAAGTTGAAGAGGACATGGGCTCCAAAAACAAAGGAAGGATTCAAAGAAGCTCCTTTCTTGGTCAACCAATCTGTCATATATTCCCTTCCCTTTGAGTGTGATGGAAGGATAAGTGTCGATTGAGAATCACAAACATCCGAATATGCTCAACATTTTAAGGATGGTATTGTGTAAGGAGTTAATTTGATTTAGAACATTCCAATTAGCCCAATTGATATCATTAAAAACCTCTAGGTTTCTAGTTTTCCATATAACCTAATAGGTCACCATAAATAGAGTTCCTTTAGGTGATGCAATTAATATTTGCTTGTCAAATCCTTGCAATAAGAGGTGAAGAAGGCAGCTTGTTTAGTGAATTCCATTGCAATTTCTCCAAAATGGTTTTAGCCCCTTGACAGTCATGCAGCGACTGAAGAATTGATTCATGAGTGGTGCCACATCTATGACATGAAGGATCAAGGGAGACATTACTGGATGTAAGAAATAAATTTGTAGGGAAACTATCATGGAAGATCAAACAGAGAAGAAATTTGATATTCTCTAGGATATTTTAATTCCAGATCCAACACCATTTCTTTGCATAGTCTCACTGAGTATCCTGTTCTTGAGTAAGCCAATGGTAAGTAGTTAAGCACTTCTGGAAAAATAAGTTCCTAAATCAAAGTGCCCCCACATACACAATCCTGAGTCAGCATAAACAAAGAGGTTTTTCATAAGCATTTGAATGTCAATTGGAATTTGGGCAGCCAAAACCTTTCAAAATGCCATTCCCCATTATGGAAAACATCTTTGACAATCACTAACCTCATAATACTATTAATTACTTATGAGGAAAAATTAACTATATTTACATATGTAGTTAACCACATATGATGGTCAATGTAACACCCCTATTTTTGAAAAAGGGTACAATGACTATTTTGCCCCTAGAAGGACTAGATAATTGAGAAAATAGATAGAAGTGTCTAAAATTTATTTTTAAGTCATTTATGTGCTTAGAATAATTAATAATAATTTTAGAAATCTTTCAGAAATTTATTAAGACAATTTTTGTGAAATGACCAAAATACCCCTAGTTGACTGTGAGAGCAGACTAGAGACTTTTTGACTTCAAAGTATTTTGAAAATTTTATATTAGGTATATTTTAATTATAAAGATTTTATTTTGAAAGAGAAATAGTGAAAAATATAACACTCTTATTTCAGCTTTTCAACCAGTATTTTAATAATTGACTAGTTAATTCTGAAAAATCAAGAGAGAATTTTAAAATTCTGATTCCCACCATCATGCTCAAAATTTCAAGAGCTATCTAGTCGTGATTTTTAATAATTTTTCGACTCGAAGCTCAGAGAAATTAGAAAATGACGATTTTGTCCATCTTTCTCAATATTAAGGGCTAACATGAGAAAAAAGATTCAATTGACATTAAAATATCAATTTGAGCTTGGAATCATGTCATATATATTAAAATATAATTTTAGAAATTTTCTGGAGTTCCTGTGTAAAATGACCAAAATGCCCCTAGGTTTCCTATAAGCCAGCCAGTATTGGTTTGACATCCAAAAAAGGTAAAAATGGTAATTTTAGTTTATTTATAGGTGAAATATTTAATTTATAATTTTCATAAAAATTTTGGTATTTATTGAATTAAAATGGATTTATTATGATTTTTTAGCTTCAAAATACAAAATAAATAGATAAAATTTGAAATAAATTAATAAAAATTAAAATTAATTATTAGAAATTTATTTTTTATGATAAATAATGTTTTTTTCTGGTTTTACATTTAATTGAATTTTTTGATATTAAAAGTCAATTGTTTTAAGTTTAGGTGATTTTATCGGTACTGGTTAATTTACCCGCAGATAAAATTAACATCTAGAAGCTGGACAGCTAAGGGAGCACATCCCCAACCTAGGAATAGCTGATTCACCACCCTAAATGGTGTATGTGTCCCTAAATTGGATTAAAAATAAATAAAAATTGGATTTATGACATAATAATGAAATAATGGATGATGTAAATGGTGGGACACCTAAGCCCCCTCTTCCTCTATAAATACAACCATCCATGGACAATATTTTCACCATTCTTCTCCTCCATAAGCTAGAGAGCCTCTCTCTCTAAAATCTTCTCTCTCTAGAAATTCTTCTTCTTTAGTTTTTATGTTAAAATTTTGCTAGTTTTCAACTAGTAGAATTTCTCCTCCTAGAAGTTGGCACCAACAATCCCATCCTCTTCATCAACCACCTTAGAGGTAATGGGGGGAGTGGGGTTGGTTCTAAATTACTGTCACTTTGCATGTTAGTAGGAAGGGTTTTCCCCTAAACCCATTTAGGCTTAAGTTTTATTATTGTTATCATTGTTTAATGTTAAACTTTAATTTTTGCTAAGTTGTTACTCTACCCAAATTTAGATTATTAAATCATAATTACTAAATTGTTACTCTGCTCAAATTTAAATTATTAAATTATACTTGCTAAGCTGTTACTTTGTTCAATTTTAGAAAATTAAAATGCACTTGCTAAGTTGTTACTCTGCTCAAATTTAGAAAATTAAAATGTATTTATCTAGTTGTTATTCTACCAAAATTTTAGTAATTAAATTATAATTACTATGTCGTTATTTTACTAAAATTTTATATGATTACTAAATTGTTATTTTGTTAAAATTTTGGTATTGTGTAATTTCTGCAAAATAAGGCAGAAATGTTGATTGTACTGGTGCTCAAATTCAGTGAGACCAGGGAAACCTCTGCTTGAGAAGTTAGGAATTGATAGTTTAGTGAGTAATGTAAAGCAAGTGACATGCAGTGGTATGACACCCTACTAGGGAAGCTACAGTTTGGTACACTGAGGAATGAAAGGCAAGGACCCACTTGCAGAGGTCTTAGGGTTAGGCATCGAGTGGTGAAGGTCCCAATAGCCAGGGTAGCGCCCTTGAGCTAGAATATTCGCCTAACCAAACTCGATAACCCCAACAACTGCTCAGCATTCCAGGATTGGTTTGAGAGTATACCTATATAAATGGATATCCTAAATTGTTATTTTGTTCCTCAATGATGACGAGGAGTGTACCATGTGATGGTGTTGAGAGAGGTATATGTACTCCCAGTCACTTCCCAGGTTCTGTTAAGAACTATTACCCACTAATGGAAAGTATGGATCCATACTAAGTCAATGATTGTATAACATAGAATAAACTTTAGGTTCCCCTTTTATTGTCAACTATGTTTTATCTGTATTGTGTGGTAGAATTCCTACCATACATGTAAAAGTGATATTAGAACAAATCACCTCACTCCATTACTTTTTCTTTTATGCATGATTGATCGCGGTTAATGAAGACCCGACTATTGATGAAGACCTATAAGGCTACTCTGATAGTTTGTTATTTTATGGGATAAGGTAGACGGATACTGCTCTGGCTAGGATCTTTTTGATGTACTGGGAATAAGTAGTAACTATTTTTATGTATATTTCAATCTCCCTGTATTTCATTTATTTTTCTGATTATGAAATCGTGATGTACTGCTCCACGATAAATACATACAGGTTTTATTTTTTATTGTCGTTTTCAAATTTTGTTAAATTTACAAATTTTCTATTATTAAAAGCAGAGAAAAATTTTACTTGCATTTTTAAATAAGTAAATAAATATGGGTTGTGTTCAATGTGAATGGGTGTCACAGTCAATAACCTCATAATATTATTAACCATTGTTATTTTGTTTATTAGACTTATGAACTGTTTATAACAAATGTGATGGGATTGCTTATGAGTGTTAGAACTGAGAGAGAATTGGATAGGAATGGCAAGAAGACTAAGATTAATGTCATTTCTATAGAAGCTGATGGGTAAGGAATGTATGAAATCATATTCCTATTTGAAATATTCATTTTCCTTGTATTGTCATTAAACTTATGACATCTGTAACAGGTTTAGGCTTGAGTATACATTGTTTGGGGAGTATGTTGATGAACTTAATACATTTCTGGTAGTTGGAGAAGTGCAGAATGTTGTTGTCTTGGTACAGTTTGCTAAAGTAAAATTCTTCCAAGGTGAAAAACCATAGTTACACAAAGTTAATATTATTGTTATCATTTAAGACATTTGGCTGACATTGTTATTTACTATTTACCTCTTAGCAAGTATACCAAGTCGTATTAATAGCAAGGGTGAATAAGAGTATCATTCCCTTAGAGACTTAGCTCAGTGCCTAACAATTCCTAGTTTTACCACTATTTAGATGATTAAATGGAATTGTTAATCTACCTCTAAGCATGCAAATTTAAACTTAAATTTTAGAAGACAATAAAATTGAAAAGAGTTCTTGCAAATATAAAAAACTGTTGGTGGTTCAGTTAGCCTATATATCTATCTCATGCTCAAAGAGATTATCTATTCAAATTCCCAGTTTCAATGTTAAGAAGAGTCTATACAATTACTTATGATTCAATCCCTCAAACCATAAGCCCAATTTCTACAATCAACCCCTAATCCTTTAGGCAGTTCAATTGCAAAAATTTCATTAAGAACAAGAGTTATATTTTCCTCCAATGAAGCAAATGTCATTCCTAAAATATGTCTCATTAGGTACTTGATTTTAGTTTAGAATTTAACTAGTGTTTCCTAATCACCAATGAAACTCTTAGATCATTCAAAGGTTGATCAATCCAAAGAAAAGCACTAAGCATAAAAATCAAAGACTAACATAAAACTTTAGAATTCAAATAGAAACAGAGTACAACATTTACATTGAGATATCAGTCTAGCTAACTTACACCCCAACAACTAAAGAACTAGCCACTCATAATCATCTTATAATCCCCAATTGCAATTTCTTGTGTTCTTAATTGTGAAAACCTTTTGAATAGAACTCCAACCCCTTAGCTCCTCTTCACTTCACAACAAAGTCTCTAGAAAATTATCAATCTCCTTTAATTCTACTGAAAAGTCACTTTAAATAGTAAGGGCTCTTATTAATGTGCGCTGAGCGCTCTATTTTGAGCACTGGGTGTCCTTTAATCAATAACTCAAGGGGTTTCTAGTAGATGGGCACTAAGCCCTTTGAATGGACATTTAGCCCTTTGACTTATATCCTTTCTAGCCATTGCGTGCTTAGCCCTTGAGATGAGCGCTAAGCCCTCACACTTAATTTTGATTTTCCTTAACACACTTGGGCTGGATCTTCAACTTATTGGGTTTTTATCTTGGGCTGGACAAATCAAACCAACATTTAAATGTTAATAACAACATTAAACAAGCATCCAAAGCCATAAAACAAAATAGGGTAGCAAGATAAGAGAAGAACAACAACATATGTAAAAGGCAACAACAACAACAAAGAAAATAAAAGAAGTAATGTGAAAATAAAAAACTAAGGGTTTTGGGGGTAAAATCCACTTTAAAACTAAAGGATTTTGGGGGAAAAATCTATTCAAAAATCATCTACATAAAAGAAATTAAAACTAAGGGTTTTGGGGAAAAATCCACTCCAAAACTATCTACTTGAAAGCAATTAAATAAGAACAGCCCCACTCTCCCCATACCTTAGGTGAAGTTTTGAAGAAGAGGAGGAAAAGTGGAGACTTGAAGTTCCTCGGTGGTGGTCTTTGACGGACAGTTGAAGGAGGAGGAGAATGGAGGCCTTGGTGGCTTGAAATTTCTAAAATGAACTCTAGAGAGAAAGGGGAGGTTCAGCTAGAGCTAGGAGAGAAAGAACTAGGAAAAAAATATGACCTAAGTAGCCTTTTTATAGAAGAAGGAATGGGTAGCATAGTCAAAAATAGTAGCATAAAGTAACTTGTAAGATTCTTTTACTTTTTTTACTTTCTTGTACCACACGTGAAAAAAATAAGGGAGTGGGTTTGTAGAGCAAGGGCTAAATGTGCCATATCTCTGCTCTCTCAAGTCTCTGCATTTTGTTTTCTTTGTAGACAAATCGACCGAGTCGATATAAGCGACTTAAACTTTAGTAATTTGACTTTTATAGCAAATGAATGAACTTTTCATTGAGACATTGTGAGAACTTTAATTATTGACTAAAAATAATATCCAGAATTTAAAATTAATTTTATATGATCTATTTCAAAATTGTAAGTATTTATTGGTTATTTCTAAGTTAAAAATTTATAGAAATTTTATTTTAACTCAAAAAATTCCAAAAATTAAATGGAAATTATAAAATGGAATGCGTAACCCAAAAATGAACTAAAAATGTTCATTTTTCTTCTATATGTTAAACCTATATTGGCTATAGTTTAAGTAGACAATGAAGGGTAGTTTGGCCATTTTTTGTAGAAATTTGAGAAAATTTCCCAAAAATTCTCAAAATTATATTTTAATATATATGAAATGTTTCTAAGCTTAAAAATGACAAATTTCTAGTCATTTAGTCCTTTTTACATGTCAGCCTTGGTATAAAGGAATTGAGATTAACTGTTAGTTTCTTAATTCCTCAGTTTATCAGAAACAATTTCACATATGTTGAGAAATTAATTATGATACTAAAATGAGGATGTTACAGAAAAGAAGTCCTATAATTTATGTTGGGATTGGTGTGTGAATGTGTGATTGACATTGGTGATGAACGAAGTTTTTTATGCGTTTTTGACATTGCCTTTTTGGTGATGTACACAATGAATTTGCTCAAACAAGTTGACCAAGACAAATAGAAAGGTCTTTTACCAAATTGTAGAAAAGGCATGTAGGATTAAAAGAAAGAGATGACCAAGTATAGTATCAACATCTGTACCACCTTCTACGAAGAGAGAAGGAATTATGTGTGATGGGTAAAAGAAAAGTCTAACCACAGTAGAAAAAAGAAAGAATGAGAGAGTAGAAAATTTTCAAGGATTTAGGTGGGATTGTAGGATTGGTGTGATATTTATACATTCTACAAAAAGTCACATAAAATCCACCTTACATAATAATCCATCAAAATTTGTATATTTTTGAATTTGAGAAGACTTTTTGTAAGTCGTAAAAAAATCTCAATTAAATAGCACTAGATTTTGTTACCCACTTAAAAACATTTGGATAGTCCTTATGGAATACTACAAGACTTATGTATATTAGTAAAAAGTCTTTATTGAATACCTCATCACTTTTTTATCACAAAACTTTTTAAAATCCTTTAAAATCTCAATCCAATACATCCCCCTAAATTTTTAGGTAATAAGTATTTTGTGATATTTTTACTTAATCTTTTTTATTTTTTTTATGTCACTTTCAACATAATACTTAATATTAATTTCTATTTTATATCTAAATTATTGATTTATTGCTATAGTTTCTTTGATAACTTTATTCATTGATAACTATATTATTAATTGCTATCTTCAATTTGATCTTTAATTAAGAGATTTGCATTTATTGTCTGATTTTTTGTTGTATAGTCAATCTATTTTTGTTTCAATCAAGACTACAAATTCCTTTAATCAATTATTTCCACTATCTCACACAAGGGATCCTAAAATCTTGTTAAATTCAATGATGAGTGGTGTTGGACACATATGAAGCACGCAAATGAATAATTACATTCTCATGAGATTTAGACTAGAATAGGAGCGAGAGTGGAGCCTTGAGAGAAGAAAAGGAGGAAGTTTTCATATGAAAATAGAGACAAACTATAACTTCAGCAACGTTATGTTTGGATTTGCTCAAACACAAGATAGGTGGGGCGAGTTGCCCAATAGGAGGCGAATCTCTTCTGTTTTGAATTAACTGGATGAAATCTCAGCCATCTTTTAACTTTAATATTATGGTAAATTTAAATTATAAACGATTAAAAAATATTTGAATGATTGACATTGATTAAACTAGACACTCCAACTTTTCCAATTGGAAAGGATCCATGTCTGTAGTAGGATGATATGGAAAAACTTGAAAGGGAGAGAGTATATAGATTGAGAATTTTGACAATGATATTTGATTCTCTCCCTCCGAAACTTCGTGGAATGTATTCTTCTACTTTTGCTATATTATTTAAAAACAATAAAATTATTAAAAGATAGTTTACAAACTATGATAATTACTTTCATGTTTTGATTCAGAAAATTTATTTGATATCATAAGAGTTTAAAAAAATCAAATTACATTTCAACAAAAAATTTAAGCTGTTGAAATTAAAATTTTATAAACATTTTTTCGAAAACATTTAAAGTTTATATCAATGTATTAAAAAATAATAAATAATATATTATTTTCATTATATTTAAAAAATATTTCATTATTTCATGTAATTAATACAATAATTATAATTATAATATAACAACAAAGTATATTTTTATTTTTATACATAATTGTACTATTATTTCTGAATTTTCATAATATTATATATTATTTTTATTTTTATGATTTTAAAAAAGTGAATAAAAAGTGAAGCGAATTGTACTATTACAGTTTTGGTATTTATTTCATTCAACTGGTTTTAATGGAATAATTATCTATTAATAAATTTTTTTAAATTGCTTATTATTTTCATCCATATAATTATTTTTTAATTTTTCATATATGTTTTAAATTTATGCACTTGAAATAGTGAAGACAGATACCAAAATTAATAATAAGTTTAGTGATACTAGAAAAAAAAATTGCATGGATAATGTGCACCAAACTCACATTACAATCACAAGCTGAATTGTTGTTAATGACATGATTACAAAATTGTTCAAAAATAAATCATTACATCTAGGGATATAACTATGTATAAACTATTCAACATTATCTGATTAAGCATCATTCAGCTTTTATCTAATATCAAAATTCAACTTGTCATTGGTTCCTATAGTCATTTAATATAGGTTCATGATCAATAATGTAAAAAAAAAAAAAGTTAACACAGAAGATTATCTGTACCAACATATTTTGTTTGCATGTACTTGAAATGGCACCATTCAAAATAAGTTAGAAAGAGAGAAAAAATAAAAAGAAAAGAAAAGTAAACTATTGTTGCATCGTCACTTTATATTTCTATTTAGTACTCCAAACATATATACTGTTGTTTTTTCGGAATAAAAGAAGAGCCATTTCCTTCTTTGATGGAGGTGGATTTGATATATTTTCTACAATACTGTTAAATTTGGAAAAAATGATATGGATACAAAAATGTACTAGTTGACATCAAGACCTTTTACTATGCTACAAAGTTTTTGACATGGTTATTCGACATTAGATTACATTCTTGATCAAGTTTTTTAAAAATGGACACACAATACATTTGACCAATGGTACACAATATAAGCCCGAGACTAACAAGCTGTTACAGATGGGTACATCCCACACATCATTGTTATATACTATGAAGCACTAAAATACTTTAATTTGCTTATGTATCAGTATCTGTATCCAAGCCTATAAAAAAATTATGAAAATCCAATGCATGAGACATTTAAGCATGTATAACATAGAAACATGGAAGTATTGTTCATTGATGAACTAAAAATGGAAATTGTCCAATTTGTAGATGATTTCAAAAAGAAATGAGATTGATAATACTATTCCTATTTGTAAATAATAGGAAGTAATTTATGATGATAATGATTTATAATTTTGTTTTTAGTAATGTCCAAGAAGTATGTTTTTAGTTTAGATTTGCAAAATTGCAATTACATATTCATTAATTTTGCAAATTTTTATACATATCTAGATATGTATCTTACACTTATCATATCCTATATATTTTTAGAATAATCATATTGGATACATATCGTATCTATGCATCATAGGTTATATATAATTTGTATCCATGGCTACCATTTTTTTCTCCATCCCTACAAGGGAGTTTATTAGTGAGTGGGAGGTTGGTATAAAAAAAAAAAATAGTGAGTGGGAAGTGGAAAAGTGGGAATTAAATTTGGGGATTGTGGGAGAATGATAATAAAAGTTGAAAATTAAAATTTAAGATTAATAGGATGAGTGAGAGTGGAATGTGTGCGAAGTGGGGGAAAAATTGGGAATTGTGTGGGGTCATTAGAAATTGAAATTTTAGATTCATGATGAAGGGAGGGAGACATGAGAAAATTGTGAAGGATGGAGTGAGATAGTTTCCATGGACCCATACAATTATATTATTTATTTTGATTTATTTTTTGCATTAATTTTACCTCTAATGATATGTATGGTTTGCAATTAGTGATTAAGTGTAAAATATGTCTTTCAATGCTAATGAATATCTTTTAATATTAATAAATTCATTTTTATATAATTTTGTATTAAATTAAAGTTATTTAGAACGAAAATATTTTAAATTAGTTTAATCACATTTTTGTTTGTATAATGTTTCTAATTTTAATTTTGATTTCTATTTTTTAATTTAGTTTAATCATGTCGTTCTACCATGTGGTGGCCAGTGAGGTAATGCTTTTGCATAAATTATATATATTAGTTATTTTTTATGATAAAAAATTGAGGCTTAATTATGTTTTGGGGGAGTAAGATGATGGTCAAAAAGTGAAGGCTGTGACCATGCACCTTGTCTACAATGTATCACCGAAAATAATGAATTTGCATAATTTTTTTTATGTGATAGTAGTTTTATGTTGAGGACTTTAAAAAAATAATGTGTGTATGAACATTATTTAATTGTATGAGTAGCTATTAATTTATTTATGTTTTTGAGACACTAAAACATATATGGATTTGTTAAATATATTAGTAGCTACTAAATTATTCCTATTTTAATACTTTTTAATTAGTTTTCATTTTGGATATTTCATAATAATGAAGAACTTTTAATTATTTGTTATTATGGATTATATAATGATACAAAACATTTTAATATAATTTTTTTCTAAGTTGTAAGGCATTCACGTCGCAATGATAGCAATCTGCATCGCAAGATACAAAATACCCGTAACTGCAAAGACCTTAATGTGAGCAATAGTGATTTAAAACCTTGGTAGTCTGTACCTTTTTCCATAAGTAATATTATCATTGTGGGAGAGCCATTCTACAACCCACAAACCCCATTCCCTCACCGTAATACCATACCATTGAGCCACTTGCTGCTACCTAAACCATCCCTACTCCATCACATTCACAAACATCCATCTCCTTGTTTGCTTCACCAAACCACCAATATAACTTCACCTCATTTTGTCTTTTACTCCCTATCTCACCAGTGAACCAACATTAAGCCCATTGATCTGGCCATGAACCACATCAGTCATCACCCACCCCTAATATCTTTTCTGCACAGGAACAAAGGCAAGCAAAAGGAGAAGACATTTTCACTTAAGTAAAACAATTCAAGAGCAATTATAAGTGTAACACCCTTTGTCACAACATTTTATTTCTATGACTATTTTATTTACTTATTATATTTAGTAATTATTTCGTGGGTTTTTTTGTAACACATTATTGATCTTAATAAAAATAGAAACTCTAATTATATCCATTAGATTAGAATCGCGCATTTAGATATATCATAGTCATAATCAAAATCCAGGGTACAGTGATAAAATCATACAAATAATCTATAATAAATCAAAGGATCTCAAAATAAAAATTAGATAATTGACTATATATACACCACCACATCAATAATATCTAACCCCCTCCCTGTAATACAACAAAATAGAAGAACCTAGAATTAGAGCAGTCAGTCTATGAGCTAAGTCTTATACTATCCCAATTCCCAAGTGCTAAAGCCTTTAGAGTGTAATCATAATGATCTTCCTCAAAGCCTCGAAGTGTGGACCTCATCAGTGATGGGATTCCTACCATCTGAGCTAACTGTCCTCCGACAGGTCGCGAAAACATACATATAAGAAAGAAAAGAAAGGAGTGAGGTAACATCACTCTTATATTTAAGGTCACAAACAACGAACCTTTATAGTTTCAATCAAATAGAATAATCACTGTGAGTGATTATTTGATTATGCAATGCAAGGTAAACTAAAGTTTCCATCTAAGTTTGACAAACTCATGCATGTGGGCCCAGTGCCTGCTGATTCCCATGATCAGAGGTCTTAAAATTTCTTTTGGGTGACAATTGGGAGTACATATTCCTTCCTGGTACTTCATTTACAGACAAACACGAGTCTTTAACCACTTTTGAAGGAATACTCTCCACCAATCCCAGTGACGCTAGTAGTTGTCGGGGTTATTGGGCTGGATAATGTGAGCTTCCCAGCTCAGGATTGCAGGTCTTGGCTCTTAGGATTTCACAACCCAAATCCTCTCACCCCTTAGACTCCGTGAGTCCTGCCTACATCCCTTAAGTACCATACTGTGGTCAACCCCTTATACACACCTTCCTTTATACAATGCACATGATGCATGTTCCAACTTAGTATTGAAACTCAAGTCAAAGACTTATCATTCTCATGAAATTCTGGCATAGTTTTCTCTGTTTTTGGTACTTTCCCTCGTACCTCTACATGGGTATGGTCAATAAACAAATAAAGACACAACCTGCCAGGCAACAATAATCATCATCCTCATTCTCAATTTCAATCATTTCTCATAGGCTCCCAAGGCCACATCTTTTGGTAGCTCTCAAGCTTACCATTCACATATCACATTACATTACATAGGCACCCAGGGCCAATCTCTCGATAATTCTCAAGATTTTCGTATCTCGTGACATATTATTTCAACACTTTAATTCAAGTAAAGTAATTAGAACAAGGCAAATTCGTATGTCTTTGCCATTCATTGGTCAACTAGCACACATATAGGCTACCAAGATCATAATTGCTCCTATCCATGAATCTTGTCTCGAATCTATTTACTAACATTAAATCGTTCATTTCAATTATTTCCAACCACTTATGATCTTTATAACTAGTTCTTATACCTTCCAACATTATAGAACGTCTTCCTAATTATAAATTTTGCTGTCAAAAACGAAAATAGGGCAGCACTCAATTTGGATACAAAAGTATGCTTTTCAAGTCTCTAAACACATTCAAATTCATCCATTCTTTTTCCTACATGTTCCTCAATGCTGTAGCATCCAATAATAATCCATCAAACATCATTTAAACATAAAAATATGAACCAAATCACAGTTATACAGCAGCAGGGCAGCAGTTCGTTTTTACTGTTCATGTGACATTTGCAAGTATCAAAACACGCCAATTGGCTTCCGATACTTACTAAAATTTAGATGTATCATATGCTAATCAAAATACACTTAAGACGCAACATGTAGCTCACTTTAAATGTGGTTTTACTGTCTTAAAATAAGTCAGACCAGCAGAGTACAACTATGCAGAAAAGTTTGTCTTTCCTTGCTTCTAACATGTTGCTATGCATAGTTAGGTTCCCATAGAGTCTAGAAATTATAAGGCACTATTTATAACATGAAATCATAAACTCATACATGTGAAATTCATCATTTCCCATCACAGATCTAATCAGAACAGCAGTCACTTTTTTTCTGCATAACTCACTTTTTCATACACCAATACATGTCATTTTAGCTTCCTTTGCTTACCAAACCTTAGGGGTATCATACACTAATCACAAGGCACTTAATTTCCAATGATTAGCACACTTTAATCATGGATTTATCACTAGTGTTTGCCGCCATACAGCAGAGCACATTATGCAGTAAATTTCACAATTTTATGCTTCCAACATGTCATTTATGCATGGTTTGAATTAAATTGAATCTAGGAATCACATGACACTACTTGTAACATTAAATCATGATTTGTAGCATATTAAATATATGATTTTTCATCAATAATCATCACAGGACAGCACATACATCATACACAAACACAGGCTCTTTATGACTTAATTTGCGTCCTGATTCACCCAATCTTCTTCCTATATGTTCTTTAATGGTGTGGCATCCATTATCAACTCATTAAACATAATTTAAACATAAAAACAGTACCAAAATCACTGATGAAAAAGGGCTGGACAGTAACTCAATTTTACTGTTCATTGGGTAAATTGAAGTAGCAAAACATGCTCAAATAGCCTCTAATGCTTTCCAAATTTTAGAGGGATCATATACAAATCAAAATACACTCAATAAGCGACTTTCAGCTCACTAATAACATGGAATTACTGACCTAAAATGCAGCAGATCAGAACATTAAATTATATAGCAGAATTCATGGATTACAAGTTTCTAGCACTTGATATATGCATAGTTTCACTCCCTTCAAGTTTGATAATGACCTAACACCTTTTATAACTTAAAATCATGATCAAAAGTAAGTTAATTTCTTAATTTATCACACCAATTCAGACCAAGAACAGCAACCACGTTTTTGGCAGAACAATGGTTTTTCAAGTGCCAAAATCAAACAACCAAGCTTCAATATCATGCATACAATTTAGGGCTTCACCCCACCAACGTCTAGGGCCCAAAATACACCAATCAAGTGATTATAATTAAGGATATAAGTGATAAATCAACATATATAACAGCAGCTAATGGCAGAGACAGATTCTTGGCAATAACTCAGAAGAACACTCGGTTCCTTGAGAATCAAAATCATATACAAAGAGATTAAGGGAAAATCTCTAACACACACATAATTTGACCTTATAAGAGTGTAAAACCTCCTCCTCCTTACCTGTAAGCAGCTTATAATCTTGAGGAGAAGAGGGAAAAATCAAGCTTTGCTTCTTTGTGACCTTCTCCCTTCCAATTGTGGTTGGGAAATTAGAGCACCATGGTTATAGTTAGGGTTAGGAAAGAAAGCAACTGACCTAGGGTTTTCCAATAAGAGACATCAGCTGTTATGGTAGAGCAGAGGTCTGTTTGTTTCTATTCATAGGGTCACTTAAGCCACTTGAACTCTTAATTTTTTGTTTTTATTCCTAGAGAGTATAAATCTATAATTTTTCTTTACAGAACTTTTCTAGACACAATAAAATAGCTTCTCTAATTTTTTTCATAATTTTTGGAGCCCTCTAAGTATCTACAGTTGAGCTCACAAGGTTACTCGTAAGTACTTTGAGTCAAAATTGAGGAATCTCTAAAAATTACAGAAAAAATTCCTATAATTATAAAATAATATTCTAAGCATATTTCCATGTTTAGAATATCATTTTGTCATGTTTTTGTATTTATTTAACATTTACCTATCCTCATGTGTTTGTGTTTCTAACTGTTAGAAGTTCTAGTTAATTCTGTGAATTTCTAACTTGTGTAAGTCTAAATACAATTTCTTGTTCTGAGAAAGTTTTAATTTCTCAAGGTAAAGAATTTATATTTAGGCTTCCATACAATGTCTCTATATATTAGGACAATAGCAATAAAAAAATAATAATATAAGTATTTATTGGAAATAAAATATTAATAATAATACTTCCTAAAATTGAGGGTGTTACAATAAGGACTCATACAATTGTTGGTAATATATATTTTTCTATTTTCTCAAATTATCACAATCTCTATTTACTACTTTCTTCTATGTGAATGCATGCTATCACTCTATTTTCTTTTCATACTATAATAATAATAAAAAGGGTAAATTGCATTAAGGTCTGTTTAAATATCACTCACACCTCTTCTATTTATTAAATGAACACTGAACCCCCTTTGTGATAAGTGTTGTCTTTTAACAAAAATTCAATTTGATATATTTCAACATTCTTTTCTTTAATGAACACATGAATTACTCCATCATACCAACTTTCTTTTGCATTTTTAATCGTTGTTAGACCTTGTATTCAAACTCACTTGACTATCACGCCCTTTGTAGAGCAAGTCAAATATGAACAAAAATAAAAGGCAAGGGCCACATCAAGCCTAACCAATCTATACATTGTCTTCCATTTCAGACATATATGGAGTAGTAAAAAAATGACTACAAAACTTATGACAGGTGGCAATATGTATATATATATATATATATATATATATATATATATATATGGAATAGTTTAAGTCTTCCTTCTTTCTTTTCCCCTTTTTCAAACTGTAGCTAATGTCAATGTGAGAGGAGGTCAATGTTTTTGAGAAAATAGAGGAAAAAGATTGCAATTTTCCTTAATAAAAAGCAACAGTGATGGAACAAAAATAAGCAAATAAAACAAATAAGATGCATTAAATCCTAGAATCCCAACATAATAATCTCACCATACACTACAACAAACATCTGCCACATAACCATGACACTACCTCCTTGATCCAACACACTAAACATCTGTCTTATTTTTTTATTGTATTATATGCATGTTCTTATTATGGTAAAATTTGGTCAGGAATATCATCACAATTGTTAGAAGGAGGTTGAACAGATAAACAACATTGGTCATTTTCAAAGGGTCAGTGGCTGTGACAGCCAATGACGGGGTGATCATAATTGTAACAATGATGATGGTTGTTGAAGCAGTTAAAGAAAACCTTGTGGAATAAATGTGTACATTCAAGATCCAATTCCTCATGTAACAACTATCATCATTGTTGCAACTATGGTCTTTTGGGTATTTATGTTAAAAATAAATATGTAAGTTCAAGATCCAATTCCTTATGTAATCATGGCTACAAGGTTTTCTTTAACAGCTCCAACAACCATCATCATTATTGCAATTGCAATCTTTTGTTATTTACATTAGGAATAAATGTATGTTCAAGATCTAATTCCTCATGTAATCAATTCTAGTTTTAACAGTAAAGTATTATTTTTGGTTTTTATATCATATTTTACTGTTTAAATTAAATAGTTGATTTGATAAGGTCTTTAATTAAAATTAAAGACTTGTTATCATAGTAAAGATTATGATAATGAGAATAGTAACATTCTTTCTTTTCCTATTTTTTCCAAAATAAATAAATAATATTAATATCTTGAAAATTATTAGTATTTTGGATACTTTTTTATTATTTGTGCTTTCAAGTATTGATGAAATTATAACAAAAAAATTATAATAACATTTGAAAGAGGTTTTGTTTATTTGAGTTTGAGAAAAAATTTGTAAACTTAAATGAATCTATTCTTAGACACAAACTAATTTAAGAATGGGGGTGAAGCAAGCTCGAAGCTCGAACTGCCCCTATGCAATGCAGATTTTGCTCTTCAATGGAGGTGGAGCGTGACGTCGATCAAGATGCAAGAAGGGAGAGCTGGAGTTTTGAAATGGTAAGGAGGGAGGGAGGGATCTCAAAGTTTTTGAAATGGGAGGGAGGGAGGGAATGAGGGAGCTCACTGTTTTTGTAATGAGATGGAGAAAACTTCGAACTTAAGTTTGGATGGAGATGGAGAGAGCTTCAAAGAGGTGGGAGAAAGCTTGAATGAAGACCGTAGCTAGCTTAAGGCTCGCATTTCAGTAAAAGAAATGGATGGAAACAACTTTTTAAATTGGTTCCAGGTGGATGCTTTTTAAATCGGTTCTAACTGAATCGATTTAAAAAGCCTCCTTTTTAAATCGATTTAGTGTAACAAGATTTTAAATCAGTTACATGCATAGCCGATTTAGAAAGGAGCTTTTAAATCGATTATAATAAAACCGAGTTAAAAACTTTCGATTAAAATTACAAAAATGCCACCGTGACTTACTTTAAATCAGTTGAACATGAACCGTTCTAAAATCCTGCTCTAAAATCGATTTTTTGTAGTAGTGGTTGTTTTCAACTTTAGAAGCTTGCATTCTGATTGGAACAAAAAGCTTGTCTTATCCTGTATTGGTTAGTTGCAGCAATAGAAAACAAGGAGTTTTAACACTTCTAGAAATTAATTTCTAGAATATCTTGAAAATTAGTTTGTCAAGTAAATTCTGGAATTTAGTTTTTCAAAATGACAATATTATTGAAAAAAGTAAAATAAAACGAGAGCATAAATAGTAATTACCTTGTATTTTATTTTGTATCTTTCTTAATGGATTTTATTGTAATTAGCTTGTTGTTCAATTTTAGACCCTAGCCCATGCTGCGTTCATTTTTTTTCTCTAATCTTTCGAGACCACCTACGGCCTAAAACATCACCCCCCAAACTCATTCACAGCTCACGCCTGCTCCCTCTATGTACTGGGAAATGAATTTCCTAAATACGATTTTCATTTTGGGAAACATCTTCAGTTGCAATGGAGTCATCTTCATTCTTGTTCCTTGGTTTCTCTATGGTAATTTTTCATCCAGTGCTTCCCTCTTGAACTTCAACTGAGTTACAGTATAAGGGCAAAATAAGATTCTAACTCTCATTTGGTTTCTCATGGTTCAATACAGGGAAAAGGAAAATTTTCCACACCAACCAAAGAACACTCATGCAGATACACAGAAAAAGAATTTAATAATTCCAACTTCACAAACTAGTGGAACACTCATGTTGGCACATTAACAAGAAGCTAGTGGACATTAGGGGCAGCTGGATTACACTAATTTGTAGTCTCATAGTGATGCACTCACATGGCAATCCCAGGTCATCTAATTTATTTATTTTGAGATATTAGTTGAAAGCTCAATAGCTTGGGGGTCACAAACACAATACAAAAAAAAATATAGAAGTTGTATTTCTAATTGGATTTCTCATGAATCTTGTCTTTTTGATGACCCAACCAAGTGTGATTAAAGCTTAGTGAATAAAAAATATAAAGTTTTTATTTAGATGAATTAATCAGAAATATAAAGTAGTTCATACTAATATTATTTTCTAACTTCATTGACCCCAAAACAACAAAATGGTTTGAGGCACATGAATTGAGAGTAAAAGGAATGATGAGATACTAAGGGTTACACTATTTCATGAACAGAAATGAGTTGCATTATGTGATTTTGTCACCTTGCATGTTAGGTCTATGGGCAACATTTAAGGGCTAGTATATTTGTTTGTTTACATCAAATAAAAGGAGGAAGAGAACAAAAATATATTTCATAATAAATATGACTCTGGTGACAAATAAAAAAATTAAATCAAAAGAGTTTTATTAATATGAACATAAGAAAATGAAGTCAAAAGAATCTTGTATTAGTACACAATGAAACACCCTCATTTCTACTTATCATTTTTCTGTTTATTCAATAATTGTTTTAAGCATCTGGGTAGGAATTCCAAAATTCTAAGTACATAATTAAGTTTAGAATGACAAATTTACTTTACTTTAGATTTTAATAATATTTCCAGACTTGAGCTCAATAAATGATAAAATGTCTAGAAATTAGTAAAAATCAAACAAGGAATAAAATTAATAAAAATAGATAAAAAATTTTAAAATTTATTTTTAACTTATACAAATGCTTACAATAATGAAATATAATTTTAAAATTTTTCTGGAAATTAATTGAATTTGTTTGTGTAAAATGACCAAAATGCTATTGTTTGACAACAAAAGGCCAATCTGAGACTTTTGGCTCAAAAAAATTTTGAAAAAATTTTAATATGTATATTTAATTAAAAAACTTATTTAAAGGTAAAATTTTTGAAAATTGAAATTATTTGATATAAGAATGATTTATTAAACAATTATTTAGCATTTTTACATAAAATAATTATAAATAATAAATAAATTTTATAAAGTATTTATAAAAATACGTTTTTATATTGGGTTGGGTGTGGTAGCCTTGTGTAGGCCCAGATTTTTGTTTCAAGCCCAAATTTAATTAAAACAATTAATTATTAATCAAATTCTTTTCCAGCTAATTTATATTAAAAAAATAAAAATTATAGAAAAATGCTGCTGCAAATTCACACCAGGTTGTGGAGCTGGCAGCACTAGAAATTTCAATAGGATAATAACAAAAATTTTCATTTAATTAACATAAATTAAAATTTACACATATTTAAAAAACCAACACTTATCCTTTACCACAACTCATCTTCTACCTCTCTCTCTCTCAGCTGAACACTCTCTCTTCCTCTCCTTTCACTTTTTAATTTTCTCACACCAAAATACACATAGATCACATACTTGGTGATGTTAGAAGCAAGAAAGGCTTTCAATTCTTGGTGTGTTGCTTGGGTTCTCATCCTCTTTCAATCACTCTCTTCTCTCAATCAAGCTTACTTTGAGGTAAAGGGGGGGGGGGGGGGGGGTGTTAGGGTGTTTGATTCAATTTATTATTGCTTAACATAAGGTTTATGGGATGCATTTGGCCCCCAAATTCATTAGTTGTAAATTTTATGTATGATTATTTACTTGTTTTGATATATGTTGTTATTATTTTATAGATATTATGATTGCTATGTGGTATTTTTCTATTTGAACTGGTTAAATTCAGAGTTAATCATGAATTATTAATTTCAATCGGTTTTTTTGCTTAAATAATCGGTCAATTGAGATGTTAATCAGTGGAATCTTGTTTTAACGGATTCATTGGGTTAAATCTGTTAAGATAACAATTTAATTCATTTATTTTAGTTAAATATCGGTATAAATAAATTATATTTAATTACAAATATAACTACCATTTTTGTAAAAATATATATGATGTAATAACTAATAAATTATTTAATTTTTATTTTGGTGATATTAATATTGCTGTTATAAAAAAAATGTTAAGTTTTTACAAATAATTGTAAAATGTTATAAAAATATATAACCTGAAAATATATATTTGTAATTATTGAAATTTGATTAAACTAGCATACGTTTAAAAAAAATTTTTAAGAGAAAATATATATATTTATTCAGTTTTCAAAGAAAACCAAATCTTAAAAATATATACATTACAGGTATATATATGTGATAAAATCGGTAAACGTAGTTAACTTTGAGGAAGTAATTAAAATATATATATATATATATTTCAAAATATTAATTAACACAATTATATATATAACACATGGTGAATAATGCTTAACTAAACAAATATAGATATAATTTAATTTTAGAATATATATGTCGAGTATCATAAGTTATTTGATAAAAATAAATAATATATTATTATTTAATCATGTATACTGTTTTATAATTAAAACAGTATTATATCAATTCAGTTTTATAAATAGCTTTATATATTATATTAAAGCGGTTTTATATAAATTTAGTTTTATAAACTATAAATATGTGTAAATTCATTTCGGCAGAATAAATTTAAATAAACATTATCATTATATAGAAAATGTAAGTATTGTAGATATATATGTACTCCGAGTATATTATTTTGGTACAAATAAATAAACATGTACATCCTAGAAAACTTACGTAAATAATGTTTTATAATTTTAGCAAATATAATATATATATACGTGTATACTAGTTCAACAACATAAGGATAAATTTTATTTTATCTATGTTTTGGATATTGATCAAAATAAATAAAGAATTATAAGATAATAAGATAAATAATAATTTAAAAGAAATAAAATTAATTGCAAAATAATTAATTAATTATGAAAATAATGAATGATAATTTAAAAAGATAGGATCACTTATGTTATACTATTATATCGGGAAAAATCGATAAAATACCTTTATATAGGTATTGGTGCTGAGACTTGTCTCAATTAGATGTGTTGAGACAATAAAAAGTGTTATTTGTTAACCATGTTATATCATGGAAACCATATAGTGAGGTATGTGTTTTGTAAGTCATTCATAGACCTTTGAGTCTATGAAACATGATTGTTGTGAGTAAAACATGTGGTGAGTGCATGTGATATGTTGAGATTGGAATGACAGTTTGGTACACTAGAGGATGAAAGGTAGGGACCATTGTTAAGGTTTAGAGGGTCTAGTATTGAGTTGTAAACGTCCCAATGGCTAGGGTAGCATCCTTTAGATTGGGATAATCACGTAACTGACTTGGTAACCCTGACACCTGCTCAGCATCACCAAGATTGGTAGAGTATGCCCCAAGATTTGACCAGTGGGTCGTTTTCTTGGGAATATGATGATCATGATAATGATTGTACCAGGCGGGGGATATGTACTCCCAATCATTTCCCAGGACCAAAGATTGGTCGATGACGATGACGTTCATCTATTAAGATATGGATCAATATGAGTGTTGAGTTCTAAGAGTTGCATCAAACTTAGGTAAAAATCTTAGGAATCCCTGCATTCATTATTCTATGTTTAGTTAATTTTATGTATGATTCTCGTATGTAATCCTATGAACCTTATGTGAAAGTGATTTAAGAATTAAATAACCTCACTCCTTTCATCTTATTATTTGTATATGTTTATGGTACGACGTCGCTGTTGGTAGTTGGCAAAGATGGATGATGTAGACGATGCTGACAACGAAGACATTGAGATTGGAAAAGACACAGAGGAGGATATTTTAAAGGGACAATCGTTGTTGCTTAAACATAGTTATTAGTTCTGTAGTTATGTTAGGTGGGATGGATTTATAGATAGTAGGTAGTATTACGGCTCTAACATAAGGACTTCTTTTTATTTTGCTGGTACATATGGAAGGGTAGTTAAGATATTTATTGACACGTATACAATATATGATGATGGTTATGGAACCTTAATACTTTGGATAACTATAATCATATTGATAACAATGGTGTACGTTTTCTATTAATATATGATATATGCATGGACATGTGATACATACATTACTATGTTTAAGAGTTACTTTATTTCTTTGTTGATATGTTGAAAATAACTTAATCAATTTTATGCTTTATTTTTAATAAAGTTTAAAAAAATTACTCTCAATTTTCAATAAAGTAAAAATATATTTCTTAAATAAAATCAATTAATTAAAGTAAATTTAAAAATGTTGGGATTAGGTCAATGTCATTGGGTGTCACACACAAACTTGTGGCTTATATTAAAATACAATTAATTAAATCTTAAGTTAGGTCCACATGTAGTTAAGCAAACATGATATCACGTACAAGCACCTATAAAACCAAATTGAAGTCAAATGTACAGATGTTATATGCAAGGGCATCAAGTGATAAGGAATCAATATTCATCGTAAACATGGAAACAATTATTACTAATTGAAAGAAAGTATATTTAAAATATAACATAAGAATCTCCAAAAGATATGTAAATACATATATAAGAAATTTCAATAATTCAAAAATTTAATAGAATGCTGTAAAACAATCTTGGGTTAGATAAATAATGTGAATATTGTTAACAAAGCCACTGTTAGTATTTAATTACTCACAAAATAATCTCATTTTTATACTAATAATATTGCTTGAAAATTTATTTGGTTCTTGAGAATAGATTCATTTATGTTTACAAAATTTTTCTCAAACTCAAATAAATAAAATCTCTTTCAACTGTTATTATCACTATTTTCTTATAATTTCATCAATACTTGAAAGTTCAAATATTAAAATAGTATCTGAAACACTAATAATAATCAAGATATTCATATTATTTATTTTGGAAAATCTAGGAAAAAAAGAGGATGTTACGTTTCTCATTATCAGCATCTCTACTATGATAACAATTCTTTAATTTTAATTAAAGACCTCATCAAATCAACTATGTGATTTATACAGTAAAACATAATAATGAAAACCAAAAATAATACTTTACTATTAAAACTAGAATTAGTTACATGAGGAATTGTATCTTGAACGTACAAATTTATTCCTCACATAAATACACAAAGGACCAAAGTATTCAATATTCAAAACATCAATTACATAACTTGGTGAGGCAAAATGTCATAGCCATAATTGTCCACCATCCAATCCCTGAGACCTAGCTTTTTCACTGGAGTTTTTGCAAGCATTGCCCTTGCCCCTCCAATTACTAACATTGCCAAGCTAGATGCAGCAACAACAACAATCATCCTAAATTTATAATGCCTTGAGAAATAAGCAGCTAGTAATGGTAAAATGGTATCCAAATAAAACTAGAGTTGATTACATGAGGAATTAGATCTTGAACATACACATTTGTTCCTAACATAAACACCTAAAAGACCAAAGTATTCAATGTTCAAAAGATCAATTAAATAACTTGGTGAGGCCAAATATCATGGCCATAGCCATCCATTATCCAAGTGTTAGGGTGCTCGTTGGAGAGTGCTGGAAAAGACAAACCTGAGATGTAATTATACCAGCCAATGCAGAAGTACAGTGACGTGAAGAAGGTGCTGTGATGGATCTGTGTTTGGTTGCAGAGCATGATATGCGTCTGTTGGTGCGGCATGTTTAGGGAGGATCAAAGAAAACTGTCATGGATTCTTCCTTAGAGAGAGTGATGCTGAGAGGGTTATTACGAGAAAGAAAATGCTTTTAGCTGGTGTGTCTCTTTTCGGTGTACGAATCGGTGGTAAGAGAAATGGTTTTTTTTTTTTTTTTTAGGGTGAGAGTTGAGTGCTGTGTGTATTTGTATACGTGAGAAAGTTGAAAAAATCTAAAAGAATAATGAAAAGAGGTTGAAGAAAGGGCCTATGCGGTGAGTGTATTGTTGTGGGTGGTCGGCCCTCCAAAACTAGAATGTGCTCGTGCTTTTTATTTTTTGAGAAGGTTTGGGTACTAGTGTGAGTGAGTGTTGAGAGGATGAGTGTGTAGGGTGAACAGAATTGTTAGGAGAGAGAGAGAGTGAACAGAATCGTTACGAGAGGGAGAGAGAGAGAACATAGAAGTGCCGGTGTTGGACCTATGCGGGTTTGTTATAGGAGTGCCAGTGTTGGACCTAAGCGGGTTTGTTACGTAAAATAAGCAGGTTTGTTACGTAAAAGAGAGAGAAAATAGGAGTGCCAGTGTTGGACCTAAGCAAGCAGGTTTGTTACGTAAAATAAGCAGGTTTGTTACCTAAAAGACAGAGAGAAAATAGGAGTGCCAGTGTTGTACCAAGCAGGTTTGTTACGTAAAAGCGAGAGGGAAATGAGTGGGGTCAGCGTTATGCCTCAGCAGGTTTATTACGTGAGAGAGAATGTTTTTGTTTTTGTCTTTTAGTGTTTTTTCATTTTTACTATTTTTTACTATTTTTTACCATTTTTTCTTTTTTTCTCTTTCTTTAATTTTCTTTCATTTTATATTTTCTTTTTATGCCTTCTAGGAACTAACAAGAATAAAATTTTTATCTTATTTTAGATTTAACAAAATTTAATGGTAAATAACTTTTTTATTGATTCCTCTCCCTCTTTTATTTGTTTCTCCTTTTTTTTTTGTTCTAAATTTTCTCATTTGTTTAATTTAAATTTTAATTATCTGGACAAAATTGGGACCCAGTACATAGAGGGAGAAGGCATGAGCTGTGAATGAGTTTGGGGCGTGATGGTTTGGACCGTAGGTGGTCTTGAGAGATTAGAGAAAAAAAAATGAACACAACGTGGGCTAGGGTCTAAAATCGAATAACAAGCCAATTATAATAAAATCCACTAAGAAAGATACAAAATAAAATACAACAAAGCAATTACTATTTATGCTCTCCTTTTATTTATTTTTTTCAACAATATCCCCATTCTGGAAGTAAATTCCATAATTTATTTGACAAACTAATTTTTGAGGTATTTTGGAAATTAGTTTCCAGAATTGTTAAAACTCCTTATTTTCTATTGCCACAACCGACCAATACTGGATAAGACAAGCATTTTGTTCCTATCAGAATGAAAACTTCTAAAGTTGAAAACAATGCTGCAATACAGACAGGTCACATAATAACTACTGAAACATTACAGTCTATTGTAAAGTTATCCCATAAAATGATACAATGTTTAGAATATTATCTTGAGTATTATCCATCTAAAATTCTACCAGAACATTTTATGAGGTCACCCAGAATGCAATTTCATAACATAGTCTACAATATTTCCCAAAGCATCAAAACAAGTAAAAAGATGAATAAAGATTTGATAGATCATACAATCAAACTTCAATATATAGGATTGATAAAATCAAGAGAAAATTTTATTACGGAATTGGGTCCTTGAAATGCTTGCAAAACTGTGAACAATTGTAATATGAAATACTACTTCCAGCATTACAGAAAGCACTGTATAGCTTACCATTTGAATATTTCATCAATGAAATTAGTAGTACACCTCTTTTTTCTAGTCTACATAACTTCAATTTTCTTTGAAAAAAAAAACATTTTTCATTTTTCCATAGATCAAACTGAAAATAGAAGAGCAAATACAATGTCAAAAATGACAATGGACATAAAAAATAACAAAGGCCTTCAATTTTAATCAAAAACAAGAGGAGAAAAATTGTCTATACCTATTCCCTTCTAGGATGGCTTCTAAAATATCTACTTTCACAAGTTGATGCTTTGAAACAAGCATTAAATAACTAGTATGGGATCCCAACAGTCGAATCCTAAATCCTAACGCTCAAGATAAGTTTATTCTAACACATTTTGGGCTTACTAATTACTACTTGATTTGGTTTTAAACTTCAATTTCTTCTACTATAATTCAAGAAGTAGCAATCCGGTCGCCCATTGCATCGTTCTTCCCTATGCAACTCAGAATTTGCTTGCTTGCGATCACGCTACATGCCACTATCTTTACTAAAAGTTTATCAGCCGATCAAGGCAACTTCCGACACATGTGGGATTAAAAAAACATCACGGCTAAATTAATCAATTACAAAAAAAATAGAAAGTAACAATTTTACAATGACCAACAATAAATAAGCAAAATAAAAAATAAAAAAGAAATTAATTAGCATTAATTTTAATATTTTTGAAAATTTATTTCACATTACAAACAAGAAAGGATAGAATAAAAAAAAAAGGAAATTGATGAATGATAATTTTATTTTATGTTTATTATTTATTTATTTTTCATGTTTTTTAAATGATTTTATAACTTATTATTTATTTTGTAGCTTAGTTTTCCTTCTTAGCTATTGAAGATAAAACTTGCAATTTTTTAATATCATGCCATGCATCCATTTTGAAAGATCAACTTTTCTTTGGTGCCAAAAAGGAAAAGCAAAAGATTGATTTAATTATGTGCTGCAATAAAGTTGAAAAAATGAGGAAAAAATCCAAGGTCTTTCATGTGCTGAAATTTTTGTAATAATAAATGTTGCAACAACTTATTAAGATCAATTCGTTCATTTATAAATAGATGGAGAAACAATTATTTGATGTGGTACAAACAAAAGAGAAGTAAATTGAAAAATAATAAAAATGAATTCATTAACAAATATTTGTATGACATGATACCAAAATTATTACCTCACTACATTCACATTCGATTATCAAATTTTTTTGGTGGGAAATTCATGTTTTTATGAATTAATTAAAAATAACAAAAATTTAGTCCTTCTTATTATCAGACACACACATCATGTGACATGGTTTAAATCTAGCTTAAGCAAATCTAAACATTCTAATATGGTCACTGTTAGTCCTATTACACCTCATAGATGTTACCTAGTTAAAATGCATAATATGGCATGATACGCAAATGCTGGCACAAAAAAAAAATTGCAAGGCAAGGAAAACCGCAAAACATGTGTCATGTGTGACAATTTTATATATGCAGATAAAGATAAAGTCTTACTTTCACAAAATACTCTGTACTGAATAGGTTGATTGTTCTGTTATTTTTGTAGCTCTGGTTGTGGTTGCTATTTCATTGCTAATATCTTGGTATTGACTGTTGTTTTTCTTCTGTTTGTTGAGGGGAAAAAAATTAAACGTGAAAACAAGTAAAAAAGATATAGGATGCCCATGTTTGATGGACATGTAATTGGCAATTCTTTTTTAAACCTGTTAGAATTTGCCTTATTAATATTCAATACCAAAGTAAGACTTCCAGTGGCATTCATATACTTTTAATTTACATTTGCTTTTACCATTACTTTTTATTCCAAGGATAAACTTTTTTGATGTGTGTAACCAAAGCTGGATGTATATCAATCTCAGTACACCTTTCCTGAATGCTCATAGTTTTAGATGCAAATGAATGGGCACTATTAATGCTCATAGTGATTTAACCATAAACTATTTCTTACTATTGGGAATGGTATATACAATAGAATAAGCAGTTCTGTTGTCGTATGCCTAGAGGGATATTGTTATGCTTGACCATTTCACATGAAAATTTAAGGTAATGCCTCGGAGCAATAAATTGTAAACTCATATAGACTTTTCAAAGCTCAAATTACATATGATTTTTTAACAATCATAAAGGTGACCAATATGTAATGGCTGACTTTAGGACTTTTAACAATGATGTAGAGGTTTTTTGAAATAGCTATTCGGCATTAAATTACATTCTAGATCAATTCCTTTGAAGAATGGATACACAATTCATTTGACAAATTGTATATGATAAAGCTCAAGACCAATGAGCTGTTATAGATTGCTACATCCCACAAATGACAGAAATTACAACATCAAGAATGAAAACACTATCTTCCATTTTTGAAAGCATGGCCAAAGCTTTGTCAAACAAGACCCGTTACAAAACCCAACATAATAGTACATGCCTTTGAATTTTAAGGCATATTATTAATGGGCTATGTTTTGGTGTACAATGGCAACATTAAGGTTAGAACGTGTTATTAATAGCTTTGTTTACAATGAAGGCTAATTAATAAAACATTTCCATATTTTTCAATCTCCAATCTAGTACAATATTCAGCTGGCCTTTAATATTTTATTCTTCTGAAATTCTTTAATGCAAAATTGAGTCCACAAAAAGATTATATCTTTTTAATTGCATAAAATTGATTAACTATTGGCTTTTGTTGGTTTCTGAAACAAAAAGCTGAAATGGCCCAATCAATTTTGGTAAAATTTGTTATAAGGTAGAAAGTAATATAAGAAGATGAAAAACATATAGGGAACTGTTAAAGAATTAAGGTCTCACATTAGACAAGTCAAGGTGTATATAAGGATAATGAGATTAAGCCCAATTGGTTTGAATCTTGTGGATGATACACCTCTTATCCTTGATACACATCTAAGCCTAATTCACACTCTCCCATTGGGCCCGCACTACAGATTTTAATATTTTTTCAGCTAGATTGTTTCTAGTTGTGACTTACATACAATCATTAAGTAGGCTATAGATCCTTTATTATTATTATTATTATTATTATTATTATTTGGACTTGGCTTCTACCTTTTGTTTATTTGAATTACACTCCCATTATTTCTTGCAATGTTGTTATACTGATCTAAAAAAAAATATTAGGATTTGTATTGCGGGCCCACTGGGAGAGTGTGAATTGGGTTTAAAAGTGAATCAAGAATAGAAGGTGTATTACCCAAAAGATTCAAATCAATTGGGCTTATCATACCCTCATTTTTGCTTATTATTTTTCTATTTATTCAATAATTATTTTAAGCATTTGGGTCGGAATTCAAAAATTTTGAGCATATAGTTGCGTTCAGAATAATGAATATACTTTTAGTGCAGATTTTTAATAATCAAAGCCGAAAAGTTATAAAATGTCCATTAGGTCCGTAAAATCTAATAAAATGTTAATAGGGTAGAAAATTAATAAAAATAAATGAAAAGGTTTAAAATTCATTTTTAATTTAGAAATATACTTAAAAGAATAAAATATATTTTAAAAATTTTATGAAAATTAATTGAATTTGTTTGTGTGAAATGAAAAAAATGTCCTTGATTGACTACAAAAGGCCAATCAGAGAATTTTGGCTTAGAAAAATTTTGAAACAAAATTATAATGTGTCTATTTTAATTAGAAAAATTTTATTTAAAGGTAAAATTTTAAATTTTTAAAATGACAATTATTAATATAAAAATGATTTATTAAGCAATTATTTAGCATTTTTACATAAAATAATTATAAAAAAATTATATAATAAATAAAAATTATGAAAAATTTTATAAAAAAAATCAGTTTTTATATGGGCTTTCACATGGAAGCCTTTAGGAAAGCTAATATCATCTTAAAAGCCCAAAACTTATTTAATTTAATTAATATTTAATTATATAATTATCTACTATTATATATTTAAAAATAAAAAATATTTGGATATTGTCTAAGGGATATTTTCAGTCGGCACTTGCTTGGCAGCCAAGCTTATCTCTTAAAGGATAATCGTAAGATTTCTTGATTAAATTGAAATACTTTGGCAAACAAAAAAACTAACCACAAATTTTTTTGCACTTATCCTATAAATTAACAACACTTTAAATAAAATTCACTCTTCCTCTCCATCTCTTCACTGCACCCAACACACACACCTCACTATCCTTCTTTTTTTTTCAATTGTTTTCTTACCTAAAACACAAGTAATTTTGATTGGTGGTTGATCTTGGAAGCAAATAGACTTACTCCCTTGGTGGTTTTCTTCTCCAAACTCCTTCTCCTCTTTCAATCAAGATCTCTTTGAGGTAAAGGGAGGACTGGGGATTTAACTTCATTTTATCATTGATCAAAATGGGTAGTGTAACATCCCAGGCGTTGACGAGGGCGGAGAGTGATCACCGGTGCAAAAGAGATGAGGCTTGGACAATGAGCGGCTCCTGGTAGGCTTCCAGCGGGAGGGGTACATGAATGAGTCGAATACACACCCGAACAAGAGGGATCCAGAGGCTGTGCAAGTATGGAACTGTACAGTTGAGGATAGCTTAAAGGAATTAATAAGTGTTACCTATACCAACAAAATGCATCTACTTTTTGGTAGCTCATCACTTAAGAACTCTATAGTTAAGCGTGCTTGACTTGGAGCAATTTAGAGATGGGTGACCTACTGGGAAGTTTCCAAGAAGCGTGTGAGTGAGGACAAAGCACGCTGAAAAGTTTTGTGTTGGTTTGTGGGGATAGTCACTGATCTTGAAAGCGGTTGGGCGTTACAGGTAGGATGGAGGTTTGCCCCCAAACCTCTTTAGTTTATGTTTATATCGTATTATTCCATATACGTTGTTGTTGTTGTTGTGATGTTAAATATTGTTATACTATTTCCATGATTGATCTTGGTTATTTGATATTCAATTATGATTTGTGTGGCTTGATCTTGAATTAAATTGATGAAAGTTGTTTTCTTTTTATTTGTTGATGTTGATAAAAATAAAACTAATTCATGCTTGTTTCCAAGCCTATATTATTCTGTTTATTTGATTCATGTGGGAAGGATGAAGAAAAAATTTCTTTTTATTTTCACTGATTATTATTATTAAATTATTTTCTAAGAGAAATTATGTTGTTAAAAATTTTGATAACTTTTATTGTGCAGATAAGGTTCTCTGCCATTAATAGAATTAGGGGGATTTTTTTAAAATTAAATAATAAGTAATAAGATTTAATCATTAATAACACACCTATTTTATTTCAACTTATACAAATATATATATATATATATATATATATATATATATATTAAGATTGGTATGTATATATGTAACATGGTGCCGATAAACTTGAATGGGGAAGAGATTGTTTTACTTCAAATTGTATTCATTTATATTAAGAAAATTAATAATACAATTGATAGGGGAAATTAATTTGTTGCTACTTATCTATATATGCTAGTAATATTAATTATGGATTATTTTAAGTAGAAAACTTTTAAAAATCTGATTTATATATATATACAAGGTATATGTTTCACGAGAAAGAAAGAAATAACATTTTTCTTCAAAATAATTTTTTTTACCTTAAAAGCAGTTTAATTAAATTAAATTATAAAAATAAATATATATATATATATATAACAATTTAATTTTAATTAAAATTAGATGTGGAAACTTAAAAATTTATTCTATTTAGCTATTGGGTATTAATATTTTTAAATAAGTTTTTTTATATATAATAATTTTATTAAGCTTCGCTTTAACGCAATAAGAAAAGTAGTTTCTTTTGAAAATTATGAATGCTTAAATTATAAAATAAAAAGAAAACTAAATGGAGAAAGAAACAATGTATCCCTCTCGGTTTTGTTAGAAAAATGGCAAAATATAATTTATTTGAGTACTTAATTTTAGATATAAAATTTAAAAGTTTTAAATATTTTTATTTTTAAAAAATTGAAAAAAAAATAATAAATACATATTTAATTAAGAAAATAATTATTTTTGTAATTATAAATAAAAAAATTATGTTGAATATTATAATATTATTGGAAGTAGAGATAAGATATTATCTATGTGAAACTAACACTATTAGTGGTTGAGGAAACTCTGTTAGATTTTTTGGAGAGTGAGAATCATAACTTATTATTTAAGTGATGAGTAAAGTTTGTAAGGACCATTCTATGAGAGCATGTGTGCCTATGTATGGAAAGTTATAGTTTGATACACTACGGGATGAAGGCAAGGACCACTAGTAAGGTCTAGAGGGTACTGGTATCGAGTTCTGAGAGTCCTATGGTCAGGGCAGCGCCCTGGATGTCAGGACAGTCACGTAATTGACTTGATAACCTTAAGAACTGCTTAGCATCACCAAGATTGATGTAGTGTATACTCCTCAGGAGCTGCATACTTGTTTCTTGAGAAAATGATCATGATGTTGGTACCTTTTGTGAAGGATTGTATGAGCTCCCAATCACTTCCTAGGACTATGGATGATTGATGATAATCATCAATGGGGGTATGGATCCATACATATTGTGAAAGTTTGGGTTGTTTCATGATAATTTACGTCGAACCATAGGTTCCCCATTGCATTTGTTTTCCTACAACTTGTTTGCTTTATAAGTTGTAAGTTGGTCCTACAACCTTTTGTGAAAATGATTTGAGGTTATATATATCCTCACTCCTTTGCTTTGTTTCTTTCTTTCTATTTCTCTATTCTATATATGTTTGTGACATATTATGAAGATAGAGGATGCTGACATCAAGGATGCTAAAACTGGGAAGAATTCAAAGGAAGGTGATGCCATAGAAGAATTATCGTAACTGTAGTTTACACTTTATGTTCTGTTCTAGGATAAGGGTGGGATTATATGTAGTCATTGCTCTGACTTAGGTCCTTTTTGAAGGGTAGTTATTTTTTGCTCTAGTCATGTATTTATTCCATAACAAGCTTTAAAGTAATCATATTAATAACAATGATGTACATTTATCACTGGAATGTATGATGTTTGCATCTACCTTGAACATATGTTGTTTTATAATTCTAAAATTCCATCAATTTTTTTTAAATAATTAAATTAGATAAAAAAACCCCTCAATTTAATTAAAATAAATCTAATAAATTATGGAAATAAGTGTCAATGTGATTGGGTGTCATAGGCCTTACTTTCATAATCCTTATATTTGCTTTGACTTGACTTTATTTGTTCGATGTGGGGCTTTAATTCTCTAACAGTAACAAAGCATTAACGTACCACAATCCTCAAAGCAGATATTTCTTGCATTCCACCATATTTCCTCTTTATGGTAATCACCTCTCCAACTCTTCAATCAAAATAAACCTATTTGAAAAATTACATCTAAATAATTTTCCTAGCAGTGATAAAGATACCACAAGCTATGATTGTTAACAAGTCAACCACAAAACAGATTTGAAAATACATTGGAATAGAGGTTAGTGAAAAAGGTGATACAATCAATAGGAAGGTGAATTGGTTATTTCTAATTTAAGACTAATGCTAAAGACAACTTTTATCCAAAATAAAGTCAGCTTAATATACAATATAAGACAATATACGAACTTGCATTTGGCTCTATCCAAAATAAAAACGGCTTAATATACAAAACTAATGAGCTCTACGACTCTAGAAAGCTAACTAGTACTATAAATAAGTGAACTATACAATAAAAATGTGAGCCTTCTAAAGAATCTTATTCCTTATATCTCTTTTCTTGACTGGAACACACATTCCTTAAAAATTACCACCAAAATAAACCATAGTCCTTGAAAGAGCTCCAGTTAATTATGCCACCATAACATTAACATCCCGGACACTGATGAGGGTGGGGAGTGATCGTCGGTGTAATAAGACACGAACAAAAAGCGGCTCCTGGCAGGCTTTCAACGGAAGGGGCACATGAATGAATTGAATACACACCAAAATGAGAGGGATCTAGAGGTTGTGCAAGTATGGAACTATAGAGTTGAAGATAGCTTAAAGGAATTAATAAGTGTTATTTATACCAACAAGATGCTTCTACTTTTCGATAGCCTATCACTTAAGAACTCCATAGTTAAGCGTGCTTGACTTGGAGCAATTCTGGGATGGGTGACCTCGTACAAAGTTTCCTAGGAAGCGTGCGAGTGAGGACAAAGCACGTTAAAAAGTCTTGTGTTGGTTTGTGGAGACAGTCTTCGATCCTGAAAGCGGCCAGGTGTTACATGTCATACAAGGGATCCTAAAATCTTGTTAAATTCAACGATGAGTGGTGTCAGACACATATGAAGCACCCAAATGAATAATTACATTATCATGAGATTGAGAGTAGAATAGAAGCAAGAGAAGAGGCTTGAGAGAAGAAAAGGAAGAAGTTTTGGTATGAAATTAGAGACAAATTGTAACTTTAACAATGTTATGTTTGGATTTGCTTAGACGCAAGATAGGTGCGCACAAGTTGCATAATAGTAGGGGAAAACATTCTCCCTAGTTTTGAATAAATTGATGAAATCACAGTCATCCTTTAACTTTAATAAATTTAAATTATAAATGATAAAAAATATTTGAATGGTTGAAATTGATTAAACTGAACACTCTCTAGTTTTCCCAATTATAGAGGAACCGTGTCTATAGTAGAGAAAAAATGGAAAAACTTAAAAGGGAGAGTGTAAATAGATCGAGAATTTTGAGAATGATATTTGATTACTAGATTCTCTCCCTCTAGAATTTCATGGAATGTATTCTTCTATTTTTGCTATATTATTTAAAAATCAATAAACTTATTAAAAATTATTTTAATAATTACAATTATTATTTTCATATTTTGATTCAGAAAATAATATATTTATATTTATTATATTTAAAAAATATTTTATTATTCCATGTAATTAATACAATAGTTATTATTGTAATATAACAAGAGAGTATATTTTATTTTTATATGTAATTTTACTAATATTTCTGAATTTTCATAATATTATATATTATTTCTATCTTTATGATTTTACAAATTCAAATAAAAGTCAAGTGAATGTTGGGACAACTAAATTAATTATTTACTCTACACAAATTACAGTGTTAGAGTTTATTTCATTCAACTGGTTTTGATGGAATAATTATTTGTTAATATTTTCTTAAAAAAGTACTTATTATTTTCAACAATATAATTATTTTTTTAATTTTTTTCATATATGTTTTAAATTTATGCACTTGAATAGTGAAAAGTGATACAAAATTAATAATTAGTTTGAGTGATACAAGAAAAAAAAAATTCATGAATAATGTGCACTAAACTCACATTACAATCACAACTTGAATTATTGTTAATCACATGATTACAAAAGTGTTCAAAAATAAGTCATAACACCTAGGGATATAACTATGTATAAAACTATTCATCATTGACCATCTGATTAAGCATTATTAAGTTTTTATCTTATAAAAAAATTCAACTTATCATTGGTTCTTATATTCATTCAATATAGGTTCGTGATCAATAATGTTAAAAAAAAGTTGACAGCAAAAGATTATCTATACCAACATATTTTGTCTACATGTGCTTGAAATGGCACCATTCAAAATAAGTTAGAAAGAGAAAAAAATAAAAATAAAAAACAAAAGAAAAGAAAACCATTGCTACATCATCACTTTATATTTGGATTTTGTACTTCCAAACACATAGCTTTTATTTTATTCCTATCTTATTATTTTTAAGGAATAAAATAAAAGCTATTTCCTTCTTTGATGGAGAAGGATTTGATATATTTTCTACAACACTGTTAAATTTTGGAAGAAATGAATTGGACACAAAAAATGTACTGGCTGACTTCAAGACCTTTTACTTTGATGTAAAGTTTTTGGAATGTTTATTTGACATTAGATTGCATTCTTGATCAAGTATTTTAAAAATGGATACTGTAACACCCTCACTTTTATTTAATTAATTGTTTTATTTATTTATTCTATATTTAATTCTGAAATATCGGGAAGGAATCTAAAATTCTAATCCCTACGATTGAACTCAGAATAGTGAAAACTATCTAATTGTGATTTTCAATAATTTTTTCGAGTTGAAGCCCGGAGAAATTAGAAAATGACGATTTTGTCATTATTTGTCAATATTAAGGGCTGACATGAGAAAAAGATTCAATTGATATTAAAATGTCAAATTGAGTTTAAAATCATGTCATATGTATTAAAATATAATTTTGGAAATTTTCTAGGAATTTTTTAAAATTCCTGTATAAAATGACCAAAATACCCCTAGTTGTCAAATAGCTAACTCAATATTGGTTTGATATCCAAAAATGATGAAAATGATATTTTTAGTACATTTCTGGGTAAAATAAGTAATTTTAGAATTTTCATAAAATTTGAGCATTTATTGAATTAAAATGAATTTAATATGAATTTTCTAAGCTTAAAATATATAATATATATATTTATAATTCGATAAAAATTAAAATTTATTTTTAGAAATTATTTTTGATGAAAAATATCACATTTGTTCAGATTTATATTTAAATTAATTATTTTGATATTAAAAGTTCTTTTTTTCAAGTTTAGGCGATTTTATCAGTACTGGCTAATTAATTAACAGTCAAAATTTATACTGCAAATATTTGGGACAGCTGCTATCCCACGTACCAGCTCTAGCAAGGGGTGATTCATCCCCTATATGAATCTGTGTCCCTAATAAAAAAAATAAAAATTGAATTTTTGACATCATGGATGACATAATTCCATGGACACCTAAGGCCATTTTTTTCCTATAAATAGCCATGAAACTTGAACCAAGCACTTTACTCCTTTTCTCTTTCGTAAGACACCATAGAAAATCTCTCTCTTTTTAGAAAATTTTCTTTTACTTTGTTTTATGCTAAAATTCTACTAGTTTTCCAATAACTAGTAAAAATCCTCTTCCTAGGAGCTCTGCACCAACAACTTCACCAACTCTTTGAGGTAATGGGGGGAGTGGGGTTGGTTCTAAATTTCAATTACTTTGCATGTTGGTAGGAAGGGTTTTCCCCTGAACCCGTTTAGGCTTTAGTTTTACTATTAATATTATTGTTATATTATTTGATGTTAAACTTTAAATTTTGCTAAGTTATTATTTTGCTCAAATTTAAATTATTAAATTATACCAAGCTATTACTCTACTCAATTTTAGAAAATTAAAATGCACTTGCTAAGCTGTTACTCTGCTCATTTTTAGAAAATTAAAATGCATTTACTAAGATGTTACTATGCTCAATTTTAGATAATTAAAATACTCTTATTAAGTAATTATGCTGCTCAAATTTAGACAACCATAGTATAATTATTAAGTTGTTGTACTGCTCGAATTTAAACAATTACAGTAGAATTACTAAGCTGTTATACTGCCCAAATTTAGAAAAAATATTTTTAGCTATTATGATAAATAATTAAATTATTAAATTATCAAATTTTAGTAATACTCAATTAGTTTAGCAAAAATAGTAGAAGAAATAAACCATAAATCTCATAATATGAAACTAAAGATAGAAATTATATTATGAGCTATTTATGAATTTATTTTTAGAAAACTACTATAGAAATTTCAGTTTAAGTTCTTATCGTTCAGGTAAGGTCTAGACACACTAATAGACCATCTGTAAAAGTTTCATAAATTTTAAAGCTTATTTAGTACTTCTAATTGTGCTCTATAAGTGCCTGTGAACACATTTTTCTTAGAAATACTAAATTTCAAAAATTTTCGAAAAAATTCTAAAAATTCATGATAAAATTCTAATTATTTTTCTAAGTTTAAAAATTATTTTTATGGAATTTTTTGACCATTCTATGATTTATTTCTTAATTATCAGTCTTTATTTTAAATTGTATATCTTTATTTTTATTGAATTACTGCTTATGTGCTTTAATTTGAATTATGAATTATGTGAATGATATGTATGGATCAAATCTCTGTAATATAAAGCAGAGATATTAGTAGAAATTATACTGGTGCTCAAATACTTGAGACCAGAATGAACCTTTAGAAATTAATAAATTAGTGAGTAATGTAAAGCAAGGGACATGCAGTGGCATGACACCCTGTTGGGGAAGCTACATTTGGTACGCTGAGGAATGAAAGGCAGGGACCCATTTGGGAGGTCTCGGGGGTAGGCATCGAGTGGTGAAAGTCCTAATAGCCAGGGTAGCGCCTGTGAGCTGGGATATTCACCTGACCAGGCTCGATAACCCCAACAACTGCTCAGCATTCCGGGATTGGTTCGAGAGTATACCTCTATAAATGGACGTCCTGACTGATATTTGTTCCTCATTGATGATGAGGACTGTACCATGTGATGATGTTGATGAAGTATATGTACTCCCAGTCACTTCCCAGGTTCTGTTAAGAACTATTACTCACTGATGGGAAGTATGGATCCATATCCAAGTCAAGGGTAGTGTAGTATAACTTAGAATAAACCCTAGGTTCCCTTCATTAATTGTATTTAAATTCCTACCATTCATGTGAAAGTGATTTAGAACAAATCACCTCACTCCATTATTTTTGTTATGCATGTTGAATCGTGATTATTGAAGATGATAACAATGCCTGATGATGCTGAGGAAGAGCCAGAGGATACTTCTCCAGATTTGAAGAGCTAGTTTATAATATTTTCTTAAGGGATAGGGTAGATAAATGCTGCTCTATATAGGATCTTTTTTTTTATGTATATATTGGGTTAGGTAGTATATATCTTTTAATGTACTTTGTTTTCTCTTTGACTATTATGTATTACTCAAACCATGATGTACAGTTGGATATATATAA
>QUWT01000121.1:276650-320560 GCA_004329165.1 Spatholobus suberectus | reverse complement strand
ATATATATATATATATATATATATAGATATATATATCATATATATTATATATATATATATATATAATCAAATTAAAATGGCTATTACTTCTTCAGTTTCATCAAATATAAAAAAAATATAAATATGATAAAATCTAATGTAAATGGAAAAGAGGAAGTGAAACCTGAGCTACGATGACAGGAATGGAAAAGGGCATGGTCATTGAAAAAAAAAAAAAAAGGAAAAACCTTCAAAACCCTAAGTCAATTCAGATCCGCAATGACCCTCCCTTTCTTTCGAGATCCACACGCTCACACGCAAAGAAAAAAAAGGGTAACATCTTTTTTTAATGTTTTTCTAGATGATGAGGAAGTAAAAGATAACAAAATATAAGAACAATAGATAAAATTCTAAGTGATATTCAAAATTAGGTAGGTTACCTACTTTTATCTTTTTTATTGAGCAGTTATAATAATTATTGAACAATTATGATTTTAAATAATTTATCAAATTTTATTGAGCAGATTTCAAATCATTAATCAACTTTTATTGAGCAGTTACAACAATTGTGCACTAAGAGATAATTGAGAAGAGTGTCGGTAGATAGAAAATGGGGGATTTGAGTAGTGGGAGGGGAGGTTAAATTTACAATAAAATAGACTAACAATGAAATAAAGTAGTGGGAGAGGAAGTTACAATTTAGTTAAATATTTTTTAATATAATTTTATCTTGATTATAATATTTTTACTATTTTATTTAGTTTTAAGTTATAATAATTTTTAAAGAATAATGATTTTTAAAATGAACAATGGTATTATAATATTATTGATAAAATATTTTAAAATTTTATAGATATCAAAAGTATATTTAAATTTTTTAAAATAAAAATACAAAATTATATTAACTAAGACAAATACAATTAATATACATTCTAATTTATCTTCTAGATATGCAGCTAAAGTTTTTATTATTATTAATTCATAAAACTATATAATTATATTAATTAAAGTAATTATAATTAATGTATACTTTGATTTTAATTAATTAATTAATATAATTATGACCAATATATTATTTTGATTTAAATCAATTGATAACTTTAATATATATTTTGATTCAAATTTATATTAGATTCAAATTATGATTATTTTAAATTATGATAAATAATATTAGAAACTTTTCCATGTAGAGTAATTTTATTTTTTATTATTTGTCCCGTTAATTTAAATTTCAATATTCTATAATGATCACATTATATTTTTAGCATTAATAAATATATTGTTATCGTTACTATTATTTTTCATATTTTATAATAAATGTTTAACAAACATAATTAATTCATGAAAGAAAAATAATAAATAATATTTTAATTTAAATGCTAATCGTATTGTTTTATGCTTAAAATATCACAAATAAATTATATACTTTATATAAATAAATTAGAAATATCAATTAAATTCCATATAAATAAAGTAAAAATATCAATTCACATATCAAAAATAACAAATAATTTTAGAAAAAAATACATGAAAATCTTCAATATTTATTAATTAAAATAATATTTAAATTTAAATTATCTTGAATAATACAAAATATAAAAATTAATATTAAATTAGAACTAATTCATATAAGTATATAATTTGATAATATATTATCCTATATATCATTTTTTTAGAATATGAGATATAAATCACCTTATTATGTTGTACTAATTACATTAAATTATAAAAGAGAAATATTAATTAGTATGAAACACTTTTCGTATATCTACACAACCTTTTTGTATTTCATCAAATCTTTTTTTAATTTTTAATTAAGATTTATTTTAAAAAGGGCATAGGTACACACTGTCATTTCCTGCAATTTGTGTCACTTTCTTTCATAAAGTATAACACTCTTAAATTATAAAGAGAAAATAGGTCATGTAACACCCTTATTGTTTTGCCTATCAAATTATTTTCTTAATTATTCTGTGTTTATTTCTGAAGAATCGAATGGAATCTTAAAATTTGATCCCTATGGTTATGCTCGTATTAGTTAGTAGTACTTAATTTAGATTTTTAATAATTTTTGGGAAACGACGTCCGAAAGGGTAAATGACTATTTGGCCCTCAAAGGACTACATAATTGAGAAAAATTGATAAAATAGTTAGAAGTGTTTGAGTGAAGACAGAGTATGTGTACCACAAGATCTGAGTTGAAGAAGCTTATCTTGGAAGAAGGTCACAAGAGTAAGCTAAGTTGAATCCTGGTACTACCAAAATGTGTCAGGATTTGAAAAAGATGTTTTGGTGGTCGGGTATGAAAGAGATATGGTGGAGTATGTGCAGCTTGCCTAACTTATCAAAAGGCCAAGATAGAACACACTGAGAGCCGGTAGGATATTGTAGACCGTGGAGATACCTGAGTGGAAGTGAGATAGCATTCATCATGGATTTTGTGGTGAGTTTGCCTAGAACAACCAAGGATTTGATGCTATTTGGTTTCTTATTGATAGGTTGCCGAAGTGTGCTCCACTTCTTGCCTATTAATATCAAGTATTCCTTAGAGAGATTGACGCAACTATACATCAAAGAGATTGTACGTTTGCATAGAGTGCCTTCGAGCATCATTTCTGATAGAGATCTGAGGTTTACTGCAAGGTTTTAGCAGAGTTTGCATCAAGCTTTGGGTAAAAAGTTGAAGCTTAGTTCTGCATATCCACCCTCAAATAGATGGTCAGACGGAGAGGATGATTCAGTCCTTAGAGGATCTTTTAAGGGCGTGTGTATTGGATCATCTTGGAAGTTGGATGAAATTTTGCCTCTGGTGGAATTCACCTACAAAGAACAGTTTTCATACAAACATTGGAATGGCACTGTTTGAAGCCTTGGATGGTCGAAGATGCAGAACACCGTTGTGTTGGTATCAAGGCGGAGAGAGTATGCTTGTAGGACTAGAGTTGATACAATAGACAACAGAGAAAGTGAAGAAGATTCAGGAGAATATGAGGATTGCTCAAAGTTGCTAGAAGTCGTATGCTGATAAGCGTAGAAGGTCACTTGAATTTGAGGAGGGCGACCATGTTTTTTTGAGGGTCACCCCAATGACTGGAGTTGGTAGGGTGATTAAGTCTAAGAAGCTTACTCCTAAGTTTCTTGGTCCTTACCAAATCCTTCGAAGAGTTGAAGCTATTGCATACCAGATGGCGTGACCACCTTTCTTGTCTCATATCCACGATGTCTTCCATGTATCTTAGTTGAGGAAGTATGTGTATGACCCTACTCACATCATAGAAATGGACTTGGTGCAAGTTCAAGAAGATTTGACCTATAAGGTGTTACTAGTGGAGGTCATGGATAGAAGAACAAAGCAGTTAAGAGGCAAGTATATCCAATTAGTGAGAGTGGTATAGAATAATGTAATTGGAGAATCTACATGGGAATTGGAGGAGAAGATGAAAGAGCAGTATCTAAATCTATTCCCAGGAAAGAGAATTTTTTAGGATGAAAATTTTTCTTGTTGGGGAGGATTGTAACATCTTGTTTTTTTCTAATGCATGATTAAGTGTTTTAATAACTAAAAAGTGGAAATTAGATATGTAATCTAGGTGATTAAAAGAAATAAATGAATTGTTGTTATGTATGCTATATGGTATATGATGATAGTTGTGTGTTGTACGTTTGAAATATTGGTTTGAATTTAAGAAACTTGAGATATGTGCTTGAACCAATATGGGTGTGTTGTGAGTGTGATTTTGGGCTTTTGAGAGAAAACTATTAAGTTGGACCAATTTTGAGATAAGGGAAGTGATTTGATGAGTTATGGGCCTTAGTTGGCCAAAGTCTGTGTGAGAGCTCCGAGAAGCCGAAGTATATAGGGGAAGAGGAAGGAAGCATTTCCTTCATTTTCTCATTCTTTTCTCTCTATCTCTCTCTAGAATTTCTCAAGCCTATGAGGTTGTAAAAGAGTTTAAACTTAGTTAAGTATTTGTGGCGAGAAAAGGAGTAGTTCTTGGAAGATTTGGCTCAAGACAGCAAATTCTGAAGGAAACTAAGAATCAAATCCAGGAACTTTTAGAAGTAAGGGAAGCTTACTTTGATTATAAATTGGTTGATTGGTTGTTGTTAAGTGTGATTATGGCATTGGTTTAGATTGAAAACTAATTAAAGTGGATTAATGTGGAATTGTGTGTGGAAATGGGTTTTATATTGAAATTGAATGATTTGTTGGTGTGGATTGTTTGGTTTGCAAATCTTTACTAAATATGTTGATTTTGGACGTGATGTGAATATGTTTGATCTTGTTTGACCTAGATTAGAGTAAGGATGAGTGAAAAGCTTTGATTTTTGGGTTTTGCTCGAAAAGAGTGACTAAGCGACTTAGGGCCGCCTCGCTAAGCGAGAGTGCCTTGGAGCTGGAGAAAAGTTGTCGGGTTGAAATTTCGCTAAGCAAATACCATTATCGCTGAGCAAGTGTTCTTGAGATGGGATGAGTGAGTGAAGAAAAGAGGAAATTTGATGAGTGAAAATCACTTTGCTGAGCAAGTGATCGTATAGATTCTAAAAATTGTTCAAAAAATGGTTCACTGAGTGAGGAAGGAGTATTATAGTGTTCACTAAGCGAAACCTGTTCTCTTTGAGCGAATAGGAGCCTAGAGGTTTATGGCTCTCTATTGTAAGTGTCTCGCTAAGCAAAACATATGTTCGCTGAGCGAGAATATTGCCTGAGACTTGGTTGCTCTCTAGAGTGACTACTTGTTGAGTGAAAGGTAAGGGAAATGTTTGGATTCGCTAAGTGACCCGTGTTGTCACTGAGTGAGAAACCCTAGTACAGAGAAAGGGGTTATCTCTGGAATTGAGTTTGCTGAGCAAAACTTATACTCGTTGAGCAATAGACTTCAAGAGAGAAGTGTGCTCTCTATATAAAAGGTACTCACTGAGCGAGCGTATGAGTCGCTAAGTGAACATATGTTTTCTATGTGTTGAGTGAGGATTTGTGGGAAAGTGATAGTTGAGTGAAAGGTTGCTTAAATAGAACCTCCACTAGTTGTGTTGTGTTGTGATGGTGAGATATCTTATAGAGGGTGTTGGTTGCTTAGATAGGACCTCACCTACGACGTGTAAGATATGTTTCAAGGTATGTGCTGCTTCGATAGGGCCTTACCTATTGACCATGCAAGAGGCTGGATTAGGCCTAAATGGAATTGGTAATGATTGTTGGACCACAGGTGGAGCTGAGTAGGCCACATGGTGTGATGATGTGATATATGTACATATGGATATTGATGAATGATTGTGGTTGGGTTATTGTTGTTGTTGTAGTGATTCATGCATTTGCATGCATATGTTATTGGCTGAGATTGTATGGGCGTTATGCCGTATGTGGGAAGGCATGGAAGTTAGGATGAACAGAGCTGTGGCTCAGATGAGCCTCCAGCCTAGTGCCTGGATAAGGAATGGGGTTTGAAAAATGGGCCTAGGGGATGAGTGGATGGGTAATCTTGCAGGTGGCTAAGGCAATGCAGGCCTTGTGTCGTGATATACCACCACCCACATTCACTTATCTTGACATACCATAAAGTTTATCCATAGATCAGAGTTTTGGCAATCCCTAAATGGTGCTTAGAAGGCCATGGTAGGGGATAAGACCTGACTGATCACCCAGAATGTAGAAATCTCTCGAGAGTCATGTCATTCATACATTGACATATAGAGGTTGAAAGCATGGTATGTTATGTTGCAATGTATGTAAACCCATTTCTGAAGAAATTGAATTTATATATTAGTATGTTGATGGCTTGATTTTATGGGATTGCATATTATATATTGGTTTTATTTTGTAAGCTTACTCTTGCCTTACTGTTCTATTTTGTGTTGTCACGATTGCTGTTGTTGCTAGTGTGGTTATGTGTGTTGATATGACTATGATGATCACATCATTATCACTGCCCTTGTGGGTGGATCTTTTGAAGAGATCTTTTTGGTTTCCCTTTTCTATGTATTGTATAGTTGACTAGTTGTAGAGAGTTTTGTTTTTGTCTCCCTCTTGAGTTTTGTATATTCTGGCTTGTATATTTTATTATTTCATACCTTGTACAAACTTCCTATTATGAAAGACATTATATATATCTACAAGTTGTATTATTATTATTATTTGATTATCTATTTTGCACAGGGTTGTATGTAGTTATGTGGCGATAGAGGGTTGTTATATTTTAATTTAAATTTCTTTCAATAATTTTATACTCGGTATATTTTAATTATAAAAATTTTATTTTGAAAGAAAAATAATGAAAAATGTAACACTTTTATTTCAGTTTTTCAATTATTTTTCTAATATTTGACTATATAATTCTGAAAAATCAGGAGAAATTTTCAAAATTCTAATCCCCACCATTACACTCAAAATTTCAAAAACTGTTTAATCGTGATTTTTAATAATTTATTGAGCCAGAGCCCAAAAAAACAATTTTGTTCCCATTTCTCAACATTAAGGACCGACCAAAAAGGATTCAATTAATATTAAAATGTCAATTTGAACTTAGAATTATGTCATATATATTGAAATCTAATTTTGGGAATTTTTTGAAATTCCTATGAAAAATGACCAAAATGTCCCTAAGTGTCTTTTAAGCCTAGGCAGTATCAGTCTGACATCCAGAAAGGGTGATGAAAATGGTAATTTTAATTTATTTATGGGTAAAATATTTAATTTTATAATTTTTGTAAGAATTTTGATATTTATTGGATTTAAAATAGATTTTTTTATGAATTTTCTTGCTTAATAAAAATAAAAATTAATTATTAGAAATTTATTTTGATGAAAAATAATGTATCGGTCTAGTTTTTCATTTAATTTTTTTTTTTTTGATATTGAAAGTCTTTTTCTAAAGTTTAGGCGATTTTATCGATATCGATTAATTTAACTAAGATAAAATTTGATAAAGCTAGGATAGCACATTGACCACATTCCAAGCCTAATGAGGAGGGGGTGGGGTGCTGATTCACCACTCTAATATGTTTATGTGTCCCTAAATTTAAATATATGTCCTATAATTGAATTAAAATCAAATGAAAAGCCTAATTTATTACATAAACGATGATGTCATTAGGGAGACAACGAATTCCCCTTCTTCTATAAATAGGCAACCTTTGGACATTTTTTCACACACCTCTTCCTCTCTCAAGTTAGCCAAATGAAGGAGAGCTTCTCTCTCTAAATTCTTTTTCTTTTTCTCTCTTATTTTGTTTAAATTTTACTAGTTTCCATTAACTAGTAAAAATTCTCTTCCTTAGAGCTTTGCACCAACAACTTCATCCTCTTCATCAACCACTCTAGAGGTAAAGGGGGAGTAGGGTTGGTTCTAAATTATTATTACTTTACATGTTGGTAGGAAGGGTTTTTCCCTAAACCCGTTTAGGCTTAAGTTTTATTATTATTATTATTATTATTATTATTATTATTGTTATATTGTTTGATGTTAAATTTTAATTTTTGTTAAGTTATTACTCTGCCCAAATTTAGATTATTAAATTTTAATTGCTAAATTATTACTTTGCTCAAATTTAAATTATTAAATCATAATTACTAAGTTGTTACTCTGCTTAGTTTTAGAAAATTAAAATGCATTTGCTAAGCTGTTACTCTACTCAAATTTAGAAGCACTTGCTAAGCTATTACTTTGCTCAAATTTAGAAAATTAAAATGTATTTATTTAGTTGTTATTCTGTCAAAACTTTAGTAATTAAACTACAATTACTATGTCATTATTCTGCTAAAATTTTAGGTATTGTGCAATTTCTACGATATAAGACAGAAATATTGATTGTACTGGTGCTCAAATTAAATGAGAGCAGGAAAATCTCTATTTGAGAAGTTAGGAAGTGATAAATTAGTGAGTAATGTAAAGTAAGTGACATATAGTGACATGGCACCATGTTAGGGAAGCTACAATTTGATACAATGCAGGATGAAAGGTAGGACCCCATGGTTAGGTCTAGAGGGTATGGTATTAAGTGGTGGGCGTCCTAATGGCCAAGGTAGCTCTTTTGAGCTGGGACAATCACTTAACCAACTTGATAACCCTGACAACTACTCAGCATCACCAGGATTGGTGAGAGTATACCTCTATAAATGGATATTCTAAATTGTTATTTTGCTCCTCAATGATGATGAGGACTGTACCATGTGATGAAATCGAGAGAGGTATATGTACTCCTAGTCACTTCCCAGGTTCTGTTAAGAACTATTACCCACTAATAGAAAGTATGGATTCGTACCGAGTCAAGGATTATATAACATAGAATTAACTTTAGTTCCCTTTTTATTTTCAACTGTGTTTTATCTACATTTTATGGTAGAATTCCTACCATTCATGTAGAAGTGATTTTAGAACAAATCACCTCACTCTATTACTTTTTCTTTTATGCATGATTGATCGCGGTTAATGAAGACCCGGCTATTGATGAGGACTTATAGGGCTAGTCTAATTGTTTGTTATTTTATGGGATAGGGTAGATGGACATTGCTCTGACTAGGATTTTTTTGATGTACTAGGAAGAAGTAGTAATTATTTTGAGCTCCTTGTATTCCAATATATTTTTTTGATTATGAAACAATGATGTACAATTCTACAATGAATACATATAGCTTTTATTTTTTTTACTACCATATTCAAATTCTATTAAATTTACAAATTTTCTATTATTAAAAGCGGAGAAAAATTTTTCTCGCGTTATTAAATAAGTAAATAAGTATGGGTTATGTTCAATGTGAAGGGGTGTAACAGGTCATGCACTAACAATATAAAATAGTTTTACACTATCATCTAGTCACAAACCACCATTTATTATAAGTTAGTTGACTTTTATAATAAATACTTTAAAAGTCATATCAATGGTTATTTTTGATTGGTTGACAATGTGAAACTTTTACACTATTAGTGCATGACCATTAAGCTTAATTATAAATGATACACACTCTTATATGATTTTGTATGAAATATTTTCTAATTTATATTGAAAATTAAATTGATGCATATATAAAATATCACAATCAAACTAGAATACTTATGTGAATAAGTAAAATTAAGAAATATTTAAATCATAGGCTAATGTCTCAATACATTTAATCAAATTCAAATTAAATAACAACAACAATAATTTGTTATAAAGATTTGTTTTCCAAGTTTCATATTATGTACCACTATTATATTTTTTTTCCTCTGAAGATATTTTTTGATTTACTATCTTTTTGGTAGTTTTAAATGAATATTTTAATAAATTATTAATTTACACACCATTGAAGATTATATTCACAGCAATATGTTACATGATATGATCAAAACTTTCATTTGGTCTAAATTTTGAAATGATATCCATAATAAATACTTACTATAAACATAAGACAAAAAATTAACAAATCATACTTAAACAAGAATAATAATGAAATAATTTATTTAGAATTATATTTACAATTTATACTTATTCGAGGAAGATCAATTCAGTAAATTAAATCTAAAAAACTTATTTAATCATTTAGATAACTAATATTATAATAAAATAATTTTAATATTGACAATTTTCTTTCTATATAAAAATAACTCATTAATAAAATTTGAATATTTTACCTATAGTATAATATGATTTCAAAATTTAAATATTTTTATTGAATTCATTAGTTAATTATACTTGGTGAATAATCATTATATCAAGACTTACTAGAATTGTTTAAATATGCAAGAGTAAAACAACTATAAGACCAAATAATATTCAAACTGACATGCCAATAAATTGCGTAAGTTGAAGTATAAATCAACCTCAAAAAATCATCTATTAGGAAACATTATATTGGCAAAAGGATAGAAGCACAACTGAGTCACTCCTAAACTAGGACCAATATCGAGTTACATTGTAAAAAATTGAGCAAGATTAAATTTTTTAATCTCTTGCATAAGAAAAGTAAAAAAAAAAAAAAAAAAAAACCCAGAAGAATACGAGAAGGAAAATTATTGACTAACATAAGAAAACCTAGAAGAAGGTTTAAGAACATCAACTTTTGTTAGGTTTTTTTTTTGTAAAAAAAATTAGCATATAAGTAAAGTAAGTTAAAGTACTTATAAATTTAATTGATCATTTGTTTGAGTGATATTCTCTTTTTCTTTTATTATTATTATTATTATTATTATTAAATAGAAATGAAATTATAAATGATAAAAGCAATAATTGTAAAATATAATCACATATAATTTTAATTGTATAACAAAAAATATTTTTAATTCATATCAATATTAAAATGATATTAATATATGTATGTGTATAAATCTACTCTATATTCACACATATTTACAAAATCAATAATGTATAAAAACATTTTTAAAGACTTAAAATAGCACAAGACATTAATTTATATAAGTATTTAATTATATGTAAAAATTTACACTTGCTAATAGAAAATTTGGTAGAGTTAAAAAATTTATAAGAAAACCAAATTTACAAAAAATATAATATTATAAAAGATTTGAAGCTTATTTATTTAAAACTTACAACGTAGGTTATTTATTAGAGAAAAATTTAGGAGTCAATCAATTATTATCAGATGAAATAAAATAAGAGTAGCAAAATCATTATTTAAACATCATCTTATCATTTTATTCATCATTAATTTTCTTATTATAATGTACAAGTTTAAATATTCATAAATGTATTTTTTTTCTTTAATTAATGTTATTCACTTCTTCCAGGATAGAAATATTTTTTTGCAAGGAAAACCAATAATTAGAAATGATATTTAAATATTTTTAATTATTTATATCTATTATTAAAACTATATATATATATATATATATATGGATATAGTTTTAAAAGATACATTTATCTAAATTAAAATGATATCAGACATTTGTATATACAAGATTATTTAAATACATCAGTGTTCACAATTATATGTGTGTATGTGTGTGTGTGTGTGTAAATACTCACAACTCTATTTTTTCATGATTAATGTTAATCATTACTTTCCTATTTGAAAAAAATAATAATAACTACAAAATATAATTTAAAATATTTTTCATTATTAATATCTCTTATTAAAATTATGCATATATCTAAGTTATATAAACAATGAAATATATTTATAAAATAATATCTTTCAAAACACACATTCATATAAGTTAAAATGATATAAGCATGTGTTAACACACACATATTAATAATTTTTATTATTAATATCTCTCATTTTATATCTTTTTAAAAATATTTATACATAACTACTAATATGAATTTCTATAAAATAAAAATTATTAAAAATTAAATTAAAATTATAATAATTTAAAAAAAAATTAAATTGTAATCTCAACACCTGTACAAGACACAGGTTATTACAATAGTCATATTAATTTCAAGGTCAGTGATTAAGTGAATTGGTTACCTTAATTACTTTAATTTTTCAAGTTTTCTCTCTATGTATTTCTCAAATTAAACTTAAAAATAATGAATATATATGGATTGTAATTAATAATTATAACTATGATTTTGCTACTTTATTGATTTTTGCATTATATAATAGCACATTACAACAGTTATTAATACAGAGAAGTTTAGAGATATATTGAAGTTTAGTAGAAAAAATAGGAAAATTGTTTACGTTATATAATCCAACAAGAATTATATATTTATAAACCATTTATAGAAGACAGAAAGAAATACTAATTCTTTGTGTAGGAAAAAATTTTACGTTATATAATCCAACAAGAATCATATCTTTATAAACCTCAACTAAATTAACTTTATCATTGTCAAATTGAAAAACAATCTCATCTCCCCCTTTCAATGCATGCTCAGCACAAAATTCCTTCACCCTTTGTTAATCTTATAGTCTTCTTTGGCAGATTCTAAATAAGAATTGAACATTTTATTTGCAAACCTGTCAGACCACACAGCTTGAGTGTTTTGAACCTACATTATCTCACATATTGAGTGAACTCCACTAGCAAATTCTGAAAAAAAAAAAACCAATCCATTCAAACAAAAACTAAGTTATTCATATAACTATCCTAAATCCAAGTGTCTCCTAAATACTGCACTAATGTTTGGTGGTCACTATTCATTCCATAAAACTTGCATAGATCAGGCCAACCATTTGTTGTAAGAGATTTCTTGAATGATTTGTTGTACGAAACAATGTGTTTATTTCCTTTAGTATCAAGCAAAATCCAAGTGCTACCAAGATCATCGTCAAACTTTAAAGCAAGTGACCTCTTTATTTCCCCACATGGCTATCACAGAAATACAAAAAAATTCAAAACAAAATCAAGATAAAAAATGCTAAAGCATATACTTTCAGAAAAAAAAAATACCTCATCTTTGATGTGAATGGTGATAAAAAGTGCCTTCAATTTTTCTTCAAAAAGCTATGGTAGTTTTCCCAAGTGAAGGATGTAGTGAAAACAAAGAATAATAATGAAATCAATCTTTTATACATGTAAAAATAAATATTTAAATTTAAAAATAAAATTCAAATTTATACCAAATAACATAAAAAATAGTAACCATTAAAAACTCATTAATGCTTTATATATAACTTATTTAATTAATTTAAAATAATCTTAATTACTGTAATGAACACACACACACATATGATGATCATAATTACCTTAATATTCAAAATCAAAATATATACTTTTTTGGGAAAAACATCAGTGTACGGAAAAACATAACCTTATTTACTATAAGACATCTTCGTGCATATGGAAAAATAATCTGTTGGAAGATGTCAACTTCTTAAATAGATCTCAGTATCTTAAGGGAGTAGTCCTTAGCTTTTGACTGGAGAATACCCTGGGTCCCAAAAAAAGAATATATACTTGTTATAATTATCTTATCTATGACAATATATAAAAGGGATGTCTTCTATATGGTCTCCACTTTTGTCCGACTCCTTTACCCTCAAATCATGCATACGCAAAACTATCCTGTTGTTCTCTCTTAGTGATACCCAAATTTGTAACTACACCCCAATTTATCTCTCCGTGAAAACTGAGTAACTTAAAGTCTTACCCGCTTTCCATCTCTTACCAATTTTACCCTTTTAACTATCATCGCACAAACATAACCCCCCCATTCCTCTCAGTTTTATATTTTTTCTATTCAGTTTCCTCTCCCCGTCTCTTTCAAATTTTTCCATTCATTGAGGTTTTTGGTGTATACATTATTTTGCCTATTTTACCCTTCAAAACTGCTCCAAGTGCCACCTTATAATCCTCTATAAAGGAGGCCGTAAGAAGAGGCTAAAGGTGAGGCTGCTGTTGCTTTTAAAGGGTTTGGCAAACTTTCTTTTTTTTCATTGGTATCTCCCTCCTTTCTTTCTCTACTATGCCCTTTTCCTTCTTTCTCTTCATTTGTGAGGACACAAACCCAAACTCCCCTTTGGCCTTGCTACAAGTTCGAGCCACAAACATTACAAAACTGTATTGGTTCGTAGCCTTAATGTCTTGCTTGACTACTGCAACAACCGTCATTACTGTTGAGACCAACCCATGAATGGCCCCCAAAACAGCAAGACATAGCCTGAGTGAAGTCTGTAGAAAGGAGAAAGAACGGAATAAATGTCAAAAGAGAAGCAACTTTTCAGGAAAAAAAAAATTCCTGTACTAGTTTGTTTTTTTTTTTGAATTTTATGCTGAAAATATTTCAATTGCTGTAATTATTCCATTTTGAATTTTTGTTTTGACGACTAGTTCTTTAGACATAGATAATTCAAAGTGATGCATTGGTATTAGTTCTTTTTTAATTAGTTTATACTATGAATAGGCATTTTTTTTGTTAAATTTAAATTGTTCTAAAAATATGAATGAGTCGCACACTAAGCATAGCAATACTATTAACATCAAATGATTGATTTCATTTTTTGGTCGATTCAATCTTATAAAATTCATAATTTTTGGGTAATAAAAATCGAGAAATTTTGCATTTTTAATTTCATATAAAATAAATATGGGGCATTAAAGTTAAAGAAAAATATATTATTCTTATTTAAAAATATCCAAACTTTGATCCCTACAACCCCATAAATAGTTTGAACTATATAGCAACAATAATCAATTTTAGCTCGAATGTTTAGTAGGGGAACCCTACCTTCTCTGATCCACTCAACATGTGGAATTTCTATTCCGTGCAAAACAAGGGTAATTTTTTGTCTCAATGATCAAGGAAGAAGAGTTTCAAATCTTATTATGTTTATGAAGCAAATAATGCATTAGAAAATAAGGGAGAAATCATAATTACACTCCAAAAAACCCTAAAGGACCAAACAACATTATTTTAGGGGTAAATGGGTTTTTAATTTAAAGCCTCTATCATAGTTAGCTGCTATAGCATGCAAAAGCGACTATTTTCCGTTATCGAAAACTACTTTGCTATGTGAATGAAGGAAAGAAAATGCATTCATAACATACACAGCGGAATAAAATGATCTATTTTATGTTCAATACATATATGTATATATATATGTATATATGAAAATTTAAAATTGTGTACCTAGATAACAATTCTTGAATTATTAAAATTATCTTCAATTGTGCGAAGACTCTACGTGTTTCCACACCGAGACCAATCTCTGCTATCAACTCTTTGATCAGTGGAACCACATAAAACAAAGTTATCCCTCGACAAAATTTTAGTATTTGTGAACAAAGAGAACGAGGAATACCTATGATTCTGTCAGTGTATCAAGATGCTATTTTATAGCTAGCAATTAAAGATCCATTTTTTCGATCTTATTTAATAAAATCAAATAGATTTGATTTTGTTTTATGTAAAAAATTTCCCTTTTAATTTTCATAAAACTCACTCAAAAAATATTATGGTAATTACAGTAACTAATCACATAATAGTATTAGGTATGCAGTAATTTCAGTAATTATTTACATAACTAATTACAGTAACTAATCACATAATAGTATTAGATATGTAGTAATTACAGTAACTAATAACATGACTAATTACATCCATGTTCATGAAAGGGGTACCTTTTATATATGTATATATATATATATTATATTCTTGGTACTAGCAAAGAATAAAATAATATTCCACCTAGAATATTTTATTGATTTAAAATTAAATTCTCTAATTTAATTTATCAAATAAAATAATTTCTTTAGCAAGCAGGTTCAATACTAAGCCTGTAGTAAATTAATCAAATTAATTTACTAATCAAGGTAGGTGTCTAGCAACACTCTTTAACGTCCAGATAGTATGAAGTAATGTCTTTTACTTTCAAGATCCAATAGAAGAATAATGTGATATTTCCTTCCATCATTTACAGCTCGAGATTAACTCTAGAGCATGGTATTAATGTCAAACTTTAATAAATTAATCCATATTATAACACCCCAATGTTTTCCTTTAATTATTATTATTATTTGTTTGCCTTGTTTTTAATAAAATGGTATTTTGGGAAAAAGAAATATTGGGCTTTTAAAATAGAGTTTTATAATTAGACTGTTTTTAAAAGTTTAAAAACTTGTGTTGGGCTTAGTTTTATGAGCCCAAAGTTAGCTTTAAGTATTCTTTAGGTTTCTTGAAAACCTAATTCTTTTCCTCATTTTCTCTCTTGTGCCTCCTTGGAGATACCGTACTGTCAGAGCCTTTGCAGTCAAGAAGTAAGGAACCTTAGGAAGACACCATTTGCATCCTCTTGCCGGAAATTGCCTCTTTCGACGTAAGGGGAGAGCGAGTTATCTCGCTCATGGGTATAGCTTTGGTCGTGGGTAGAGAGGTTGGCCCTAGACCATAATTATTTGTGAATTATATGATTATGTATATGCAAAGGGAAATGTGATTTTTTCCAAATTATTGATATGCTTTATGAAAACTTTATGTTTAATTATATGAATTATCATGGATTGCCTTTTTAAAATTTGTATCTCGGATCCGCTAGGCAGGGTTAGATGTTCGCTAGGCTACCTTTCTTTGAAAACTAGACTCCGCATTGGCGCCGGGCCGGTTGGTTGCGGCGCAGACCCGCTAGGCGGGACATATAGCCCGTCGGACAGATTCTCTGTTGGCACAATGAGTGGATACGACCTTGGCTATTTTGTTCTTGTCCATATGAACTCCTTTTTTGCAATTTTTAACTCATTGTTGTTTCTTTTTATGTCTTGTTGAGTTTATATTGTGTGACTGTTATTTACTTTGAGAAAACTGAGTGTGATATGAAATTGTACTAATGTTTCATGATTAAAGCCTGTGAAAAGTTGTAAGCATTGTATGTGACCATGCATCAAAACATTTGAGTTATGTGATGAGGAAAGTATGTAGGAATCTGGCTAGTGGAAGCCGTGATGGGTTGTCTAACTCTAGCCTTGGGGGTTATCCGGTTGGGAAAAGTCTAATGGTCCATGCTGATCCCATAGAGCCGGGGTGTACTGACAAAACTAGGTAACCCTGACTAGTTACCAGGGGATATCATACTAGTTGAGGGTACGAGAGCCAAAGGCATCGGTACCAATGACACTTCTTATAGCCGTGCATTTATTCCTAGTCTATTTTTCGACAAGTTTCAATTAATACCACATGTGTATAAGAAGTAGAAGTTAGGTATTACATTACATATGTTTGTGCGTTTTGATTCTTGCAAATTTATGTTATTTGATTATGTATGTGATGTGTATTCTACCTGCCTCCATTGTCATACTTTGAGCATGATGTGAGATGTATCTCACTCCCTTGTTTTCTAGTGTTCTCTGTCTGTGTTTATGATACACAGGTGACGTCTAGTAGGACCTTGAGGAGAAGTCTTAGAGTAGGGGCATTGGCCTCATTGTAGTTTATTTTATAGCATCTTTTTGGATTTTGCAACTCTTGATAGTAATGTGACACCAGGCTCTTAGCTATTTATTATTTTAGCTTTTGAACTTTAGACTTTTACTTCTTAAATTGGTTTATTTTCTAAAGACCTGTATGGCCAACTGTGGGCCACCATCTTTTGGTTAATTAGTAAAGTATCTTATGGAGTTTTAGTAAATGTGAGTTGTGCATGTGATGTCCTTTACCGTGTAAAGAGAAAGATTCTAAATTATCTTTTTATTTTGCAAATAAAAAGTATATTACATTTTCATAATATTTATTTAATAATTAGCTTTGGGGTAAAGGGTGTCACACATATATTTATTCAATGAATGACTTAAGAAACTTTTTTTTCATTCATTCAATTGCCTTGGCCAAGGTCTTAATTTTATCATGGAGCTCAAACTCATTAGCAAGAGTTGATAGATTCCTTCTTGATTAACCATTAATTCTACAAGTATTTAATTATATCCAATGTCCATTCAACTAATACCTTAAGGCATTAGGTGTCTAGGATTAAAATATAACAAATATCTTGTTAATTACTATGATAATCTCATGTCGAAGTAAACTATTATGTTTCTTCTTGAGAATTTTCTATTGACAATTTAAGGTAATGTTAACCATTAGAAATTCTCAATTGAATCAGTTTTATGATCACATCCACATGTGCATCATCTATATATCTATATATGTAAATTAATAAATGAGATCTATTAATCTTTATCCAATAAAGACCACCACATATATATTCATCTATCCGGATTATTGATGTCCTATTCATAATAACCTATGATCAAGAACAATTTAGATTAAAATTATAAAAAAGACTTGTTTCTCATTATCATAATCTCTATCATGGTGACAAGTTTCAAATTTTAATCAAGGACTTTGTCAAATTAACTATTTAATCAAACAATAAACATGATAAAGCAATAAAGGACAATACTTTATTAAAAATTGATCACATGATAGATAGATTGGGTCTTGGGCATATATATGTATCCCTAACAGTGAATCCCATAGTAGCCTAGGGTTGCTCGACTTTGCTCTGTTACTCCACTCCACTATTACTGACTACTATGCACATTACATAACAAGACTGAGATTGTAAATATCATCACCTCAAGATGCTTGCCAAGAAACTTGGTGTACATCCCATGAAAGCTTAAAATCTAGAACATCACAAACCCAACAACAGGTGGATGAAATTAGTTATAACTTTTATGTATAAGCACAGAAAGATAGAAACGGTGAAAATCATAAGAGGTACAATTTTATCCAAATAAGGAGGGCATAATTTTATGTTAAACAAAAAAAAAACAAAAATAAATCATCTTGCTAAGACATGATGAGGAATGTCAGTAGGAATAGGTTTACTAGGTAGAGTTTTCCTTGTAAGACAAATTTTCCCTATTGTTTGCCTAATGACCTTGTCTAAATTATTGCCTTTTAATTGTATTCTCCTTTTAATCGGATGTCGTTCAAGTTCAATCAACTACTTACTTTTGATTTCTTTTCTTATGATAATATTGTTTCTCAGTGCCTTCTCATTTTTTTGGGATAGACATCCCCCCCCCCCCCCCCCCCCCCAAATTTTTAATTAATTTTCTTGTGTTATTCTATAGTTTTTAAAGTATATTATTTTTCTTTTCTTCCATTTTATGAAATTCTGTTTGGTGTGTTGTTTTCACTGGCTTGAAGGGTGAGAGTTGTGTCATTGAGGTTTATATACCGAGAATCTATAGGTTCTCCCAACGGTATTTGTGATATATTAATATTTTATAGTTTTGTGAAATGCTAGTTGTCTTTATTTTTAATCATATTCCACTGTAATTGACCCCTTTTTGGTCAACCACTGTAATTGATTGGTAAGTAACAGATCTTCCAAAAGCCCTTGCATGTACCTGAAGAGAGGTTGCTTTTTGCGTTAATTGCACCACCTATTTTTCTTTTTTGAGATTTTAACATTATCCTTAACAAGATGAGTGTTTCTTTTGGAATTTTTTTTTCCAGAAATTTAATTCTGGAAGTGATCAAATCACCTCTAGAATTAAATTTCAGGAAAATTGACTACTATATGTTGGAATTAAATTTTTAGAAGATTTTTAAACACAATTTAAGTTTCAGAATGCATTAAATACTCTTGGAATTTTAATTTTAGAATGTATTAAATTAAACACTTTTAGAATTAAATTTCAGGAAAGTTGTTTAATATATGTTGGAAATAAATTTTTAGAAGATTTTTAAACACAATTTTAATTTCAAAATGTATTAAGAACTATTGGAATTTTAATTTTAGAATGTATGAAATTAAACATTAATTTTATTTTTATTTTTGAAATAATATTTTAAAAAGATAGTGGGTGTTTCCAGCTATGTTTGTATTTCTATTGAAATCTTTATCTTTATATATATATAAAAAGAAAGGTTTTGTAGGGTTTTAAGGACACTAATTGGTGACATTAGGGTTTTAGCAACTTTAAATAGGATTCTTATGGTTTTCATTAGAGTTTCGCAATCAATTAATAATTTCATATTAATTTCATACTAAATTGTTTCAGATAATAATGTCATATTAATTTCACATTAAACTATTTTTGAAAATAAATTTATTGATTGATTATTAATTGGTTACAAAAATATATATAAAGATATAAATATTTGAAATAAATTTAAAATAAAGATTTCAAATATATGTAAAATTTAAAAAAAATGTTTGATTAAGAAAATATATATCTTAGTAGTTTTGATTAAACAAATTTGCATAATAAATTTAATTTCATATTATATATATGTATATATATATATATATATATATAAAGGTCTTATAGGGTTTTAGGGACATTACTTAGCGACATTACGGTTTCAGCAATTTTAAATAGAACTTCTTAGGGTTTTTGTTAGGATTCGTAATCAATCAATAATTTCATATTAAATTGTTTTTATAAATAAATGCTGTTGATTGATTGTTAATTGATTACAAAAATATACATAAAGATATAAAGATTTGAAATAAATTTAAAATAAAGATTTCAATATATATAAAGATTCAAATATATGTAAAATTTAAAATAAATTTTAATTAAGAAAATATATGTCTAACTAGTTTTGATTAAACAAACTTGCAAATAAATTTAATTTCGGTGTACTATTTATTAAAGCAAATGTTGACTGTTTTTTATCAATAAAAATTGACATACTTGAAATTAGGGTTTCAAATAAATAAGAATATTCTTAAACAAATAATAAATTAGAATTTTAATTTATTAATATTTTAATATATCCATTATACAAATATAAATAATTATAAATTATTCAATAGAAAAGAAAAGAGATACCTTGGTAGTTTTAATTTATTATTGTATATATTTGAAATCTTTATTTTGATATAAATATCAAAATAAAAGATTTCAAATATATATACAATAATATATATATATATATATATATATAGTTTTGATTACGAAAATAAAGACTTAATATTAAATTGCTTCAAAAAATAAATTCTAGTACAAATTTCATATTAAGTTGTTTATATATATAAAGATATATAAACATTACCATATTAATATTAAATCAATTAAATACAAAAAATGGTATTTTTATTTCATTTAATATATTAAATCAATTAAATATGAAAATAAGAATATTCTTAAACACATAAGAATATTCTTGAACAAAGAGATGTTTTTATTATAGGTCACAAAGATTAATTTGAATTTCGGTGTATAATATATGCTTTAAATATAATATAATTTCAATTTTTATAAGATAATCAATATAATTAGTTTTTATTATAGTTCATAAAAATTAATTTGAATTTCGGAGTACTATTCTTGAAATCAAATATTGATATTTCTTTCAATAAAAAAATTAATGTATTAATGTATTCGAAATTAAGATATTAAATCAATTAAATATGTAAATAGTACTCATTAATATAATATTTGAAACATGTTCTCTCTAAGCAAATAGGAGCTTGGAAGTTTATGGCTCTTTGTTATAAGTGTCTCGCTAAGCGAAACATATGTTTGTTGAGCGAGAATATTGCCTGAGACTTGGTTGCTCTCTGGAGTGGCTACTCACTGAGCAAAGGGTAAGGGAAATGTTTGGATTTGCTGAGCAACCCATGTTGTCACTGAGCGAGAAACCCTAGTATAGAGAAAAGGGTTATCTCTGTAATCGAGTTCGCTAGGCAAAACTTATACTCACCAAGCGATAGACTTCGAGAGAGAAGTGTGCTCTTTATATAGAAGGTACTCACTGAATGAGCATATGGGTCGATGAGCGAACATATGTTTTCTGTGTGTTGAGTGAGGATTTGTGGGAAAGTGATAGTTGAGTGGAAGGTTGCTCAAATAGAAACTCCACTAGTTGTGGTGTGTTGTGATGGTGAGATATCTTATAGAGGGTGTTGGTTGCTTAGATAGGACCTCACCTAAGACGTGTAAGATGTGTCTCAAGATATGTGTTGTTTCAATAGGGTCTTACCTGTTAACCATGCAAAAGGCTGGATTGGGCCTGGATGGAGTTGGTAGTGACTGTTGGACCACAGGTGGAGCTGAGTAAGCCATTTGGTGTGATGATGTGATATATGTACATAAGGATATTGACCAATGATTATGGTTGAGTTGTTGTTGTTGTTGTGGTGATTCATGCATTTACATGCATATGTTGTTGGCTGAGGTTGTATGGGCGTCATGCTATATGTGAGAAGGCATAGTAGTTGGGATGAACGAAGCTATAAGAAATGGGGTGTTAAAGATGGGCCTAGGGGATGAGTGGATGGGTAATCCCACAGGCAACTAAGGTAGTGCAAGCCTTGTGTTGCAATATACCACCACCCACATTTGCTTATCTTGACATACCATAAAGCTTATCCATAGATTAGAGTTTTGGCAATCCCTAAATGATGCTTAGAAGGCCATGGTAGAGGATAAGACTTGACTGATCACCTAGAATGTAGAAATCTCTTGAGAGTCGTGTCATTCATACATTGACATGTAAGGGTTGAAAGCATGGTATGTTATGTTGTAATATACGTAAACCCATTTCTGAACAAATTGGATTTACATATTAGTATGTTGATGGCTTGACTTTATGGGATTACATATTATATGTTGATTTTATTTTGTAATTAAGCTTACTCTTGCCTTACTGCTCTATTTTGTGTTGTCATGGTTGCTGTTGTTGGTGGTGTGGTTATGTGTGTTGATATGACTGTGATGATCACATCATTTTGATGTAGGAGCAGAGGGAGAAGTTTAGCAAATCCAGCTTCCCACAGCTAATGATGGAGGATTCTAGTTAGAGTTTGAAGGCCTTTGTGGGTGAATTTTTTAAAGAGATCCTTTTGGTTTTCCTTTTTCTATGTATTGTATAGTTGACCAGCTGTAGAGAGTTTTGTTTTTATCTCCCTCTTGGGTTTTGTATATTCTGGCTTGTATATTTTATTATTTCATACATTGTACATACTTCCTATTATGAAAGACATTATATATATCTAGTTGTATCATTATTATTATTATTATGATTATCTATTTTGCACAGGGTTGTATGTAGTAATGTGACGACAGAGGGTCGTTACATTTTGATTTAAAGTCTTTTGAAAATTTTATACTAGGTATATTTTAATTATAAAAATTTTATTTTGAAAGAAAAATAGTGAAAAATGTAACACTTTTTTTTCAATTTTTCAATTAATTTTCTAATATTTGACTATTTAATTCTGAAAAATCAAGAGAAAATTTCAAAATTCTAATCCCCACCATTACACTCAAAATTTCAAGAGCTATGTAATCGTGATTTTTAATAATTTTTGAGCCAAAGCCCAAAAGAATTAAAAAATGACAATTTTGTTCCTGCTTCTCAACATTAAGGACCGACAAAAAAGGATTTAATTGACATGAAAATGTCAATTTGAACTTAGAATTATGTCATATATATTGAAATATAATTTTGGGAATTTTCTGAAATTCCTATGAAAAATGGCCAAAATGCCCCTAAGTGTCTTTTAAGCCTAGCCAATATTGGTCTGACATCCAGAAAGGGTGAAAATGGTAATTTTAATTTATTTATAGATAAAATATTTAATTTTAGAATTTTTGTAAAAATATTGATATTTATTGAATTAAAATGGATTTTTTTATGAATCTTCTAGCTTAAAAATACAAAATAAATACATATAATTTGAAATAAATTAACAAAAATAAAAATTAATTATTAGAAATTTATTTTTGATGAAAAATAATGTATCGATTCAGTTTTTCATTTTAATTTTTTTTTATATTAAAAGTCATTTTTTTAAAGTTTAGGCGATTTTATCAATACCAATTAATTTAACTAAGATAAAATTAACATTGATAAAGCTAGGACAACACATTGACCACATTGCAAGCCTAAGGGGTGGCTGATTCACCATTCTAATATGTTTATGTGTCCCTAAGTTTGAATATATGTCCTATAATTGAATTAAAAACAAATGAAAAACCTAATTTATTACATAAACAATGATGTCATTAGGGGGACACCGAATCCCCCTCCTTCTTCTATAAATAGGCAACCTTTGGTCATTTTTTCACACACCTCTTCCTCTCTCAAGTTAGCTGAATGAAGGAGAGCTTCTCTCTTTAAATTCTTTTTCTTTTCTCTCTTATTTTGCTTAAATTTTACTAGTTTCCATTAACTAGTAAAAATTCTCTTCCTTGAAGCTTTGCACCAGCAACTTCATCCTCTTTATCAACCACTTTAGAGGCAATGGGGGGAGTAGGGTTGGTTCTAAATTATTGTTACTTTGCATGTTGGTAAAAAGAGTTTTTCTTTAAACCTGTTTAGGCATAAGTTTTATTATTATTATTATTATTATTATTGTTATATTGTTTGATGTTAAACTTTAATTTTTGTTAAGTTATTACTCTGCCCAAATTTAGATTATTAAATTATAATTGCTAAATTATTACTCTGCTCAAATTTAAATTATTAAATCATAATTACTAAGTTGTTACTCTACTTAGTTTTAGAAAATTAAAATGCATTTGCTAAGTTGTTACTCTACTCAATTTTGAAAATTAAAATGCACTTGCTAAGCTATTACTCTGCTCAAATTTAGAAAATTAAAATATATTTATTTAGTAGTTATTCTGTCAAACTTTTAGTAACTAAACTACAATTACTATGTCATTATTCTATTAAAATTTTAGGAATTGTGTAATTTTTTGCGATATAAGACACAAATATTGATTGTTCTGGTGCTCAAATTGAATGAGACTAAGAAAATCTCTATTTGAGAAGTTAGGAAGTGATAAATTAGTGAGTAATGTAAAGCAAGTGACATGCAGTGGCATGGCACCCTATTAGGGAAGATACAGTTTAGTACACTGCAGGATGAAAGGTAGGACCCATGGTTAGCTCTAGAGGGTATGGTAGTAAGTGGTAAGTGTCCTAATGGCCAAGGTAGCTCTTTTGAGCTGGGACAATCACTTAACCAACTTGATAACCCTAACAACGGCTCAGCATCATCAGGATTGGTGAGTATACCTCTATAAATGGATATTCTAAATTGTTATTTTGCTCCTCAATGATGAGGACTATACCATGTGATGATGTCGAGAGAGGTATATGTACTCCTAGTCACTTCCCAGGTTTTGTTAAGAACTATTACCCATTAATGGAAAGTATGGATTCATACCGAGTCAAGGATTGTATAACATAGAATTAACTTTAGTTCCCTTTTATTTTCAATTGTATTTTATCTGCATTTTATGGTAGAATTCCTACCATTCATGTAGAAGTGATTTTATAACAAATCACCTCACTCCATTACTTTTTCTTTTATGCATGATTGATCGCAGTTAATGAAGACCCAACTATTAATGAAGACTTATAGGGCTAGTCTAATTGTTTGTTATTTTATGGGATAGGGTAGACGAACATTGCTTTGACTAGGATCTTTTTGATGTATTGGGAAGAAGTAGTAACTATTTTGATCTCCCTGTATTTCAATATTTTTTCTGATTAAGAAACAATGACGTACAATTCTATGATGAATACATACAGCTTTTATTTTTTTTGCTACCATATTCAAATTTTGTTAAATTTACAAATTTTCTATTATTAAAAACAGAGAAATTTTTTCTCGCATTATTAAATAAGTAAATAAGTATGGGTTATGTTCAATGTGAATAGGTGTCACATGTCATGCACTGACAGTATAAAGTAGTTTTACACTATCATCCAGTCACAAAACACCATTTGTTGTAAGTTAGTTGATTTTGATAATAAATATTTTAAAAGTCATATCAATGGTGATTTTTGATTGGTTGACAGTGTAAAACTTTTACACTGACAGTGCATGACCATTAAACTTAATTATAAATCATACATACTCTTATATGATTTTGTATGAAATATTTTCAAATTTATATTGAAAATTAAATTGATGCATATATAAAATATCACAATCAAACTAGAATACTTATTTGAATAAGTAAAATTAAGAAATATTTATATCATAGGCTAATGTCTCAGTACATTTAATCAAATTCAAATTAAACAACAACAACAATAATTTGTTAAAAAGATTTATTTTCCAAGTTTCATATTACGTACCACTATTAAATTTTTTTTTCCTCTTAAGATATTTTTTGATTTACTATCTTTTTGGTAGTTTTAAATGAATGTTTTAATAAATTATTAATTTACACACCATTGAAGATTATATTCACAGCAATATGTTACATGATATGATCAAAACTTTTGTTTGGTCTAAATTTTGAAATGATATCCATAATAAATACTTACTATAAATATAAGACAAAAAATTAACAAATCATACTTAAACAAGAATAATAATGAAATAATTTATTCAAAATTATATTTACAATTTATACTTATTCGAGGAAGATCAATTCAGTAAATTAAATCTAAAAACCTCATTTAATCATCTAGATAACTAATATTATAATAAAATAATTTTAATATTGATAATTTTCTTTCTATATAAAAATAACTCATTAATAAAATTTGAATATTTTACCTATAGTATAATATGATTTCAAAATTTAAAATTTTTTATTGAATTCATTAGTTAATTATACTTGGTGAATAATCAGTACATGAAGACTTACTAGAATTGGTTAAATATGCAAGAGTAAAACAACTATAAGACCAAATAATATTCAAACTGACATGCCAATAAATTGCGTAAGTTGAAGTATAAATTAACCTCAAAAAATCATCTATTAGGAAACTTTATATTGGCAAAAGGATAAAAGCACAACTGAGTCACTCCTAAACTAGGACCAATATCGAGTTACATTGTAAAAAATTGAGCAAGATTAAATTTTTTAATCTCTTGCATAAGAAAAGTAAAAAAAGAAAAACACAGAAGAATACAAGAAGGAAAATTATTGACTGACATAAGAAGACCTAGAAGAAGGTTTAAGAACATCAACCTTTTGTTAGGCTTTTTTTTTTTTGTAAAGAAAATTAGCATATAAGTAAAAGTAAGTTAAAGTACTTATAAATTTAATTGATCATTTGTTTGAGTGATATTCTCTTTTTCTTTTATTATTATTATAAATAGAAATTAAATTATAAACGATAAAATCAATAATTGCAAAATATAATCACATATATTTTTAATTATATAACAAAAAATATTTTTAATTCATATCAATATTAAAATGATATTATATATGTATGTGTATAAATCTACTCTATATTCATACATATTTACAAAATCAATAATGTATAAAAACATTTTTAAAGACTTAAAACAGCACAAGACATTAATTTATATAAGTATTTAATTATATGTCAAAATTTACACTTGCTAATAGAAAAATTGGTAGAGTTAAAAAATTTATAAAAAAACCAAATTTACAAAAAGTATAATATTATAAAAGATTTGAAGCCTATTTAATTAAAACTTACAACATAGGTTATTTATTAGAGAAAAATTTAGGAGCCAATCAATTATTATTAGATGAAATAAAATAAGAGTAGAAAAATCATTATTTAAACATCATCTTATCATTTTATTCATCATTAATTTTCTTATTATAATGTACAAGTTTAAATATTCATAAATGTATTTTTTTTTCTTTAATTAATGTTATTCACTTCTTCCAGGGTAGAAATATTTTTTTGCCAAGAAAATCAATAATTAGAATGATATTTAAATATTTTTAATTATTTATATCTATTATTAAAATTATATATATATATATATATATATATATATATATATATATATATATATATATATATATATATATATATATATATATAAGGATATATTTTTAAAAGATACATTTATCTAAATTAAAATGATATCAGACATTTGTATATATAAGATTATTTAAATACATCAGTGTTCATAATTATATGTGTGTGTGTGTGTAAATACTCACAACTCTATTTTTTTCATGATTAATGTTAGCCATTTCTTCCCTTTTTCAAAAAAAAAAAACTAATAACTACAAAATATAACTTAAAATAGTTTTCATTATTAATATCTCTTATTAAAATTATGCATATATCTAAGTTATATAAACAATGAACTATATTATAAAATAGTATCTTTCAAAATACACATTGATATAAATTAAAATGATATAAGCATGTGTTAATACACAGATATTAATAATTTTCATTATTAATATCTCTCATTTTATATCTTTGAAAAATATTTATACACAACTACTAATATGTATTTCTATAAAATAAAAATTATTGAAAATTAAATTAAAATTATAATAATTTTAAAAAAATTATAAATTGTAATCTCAACACCTGTACAAGACATAGGTTATTACAATAGTGATATTAATTTCAAGGTCAGTGATTAAGAGAATTGGTTACCTTAATTACTATAATTTTTCAAGTTTTCTCTCTATGTATTTCTCAAATTAAACTTAAAAATGATGAATATATATGGATTGTAATTAATAATTATAACTATGATTTTGCTACTTTATTGATTTTTGCATTATATAATAGCACATTAAAACAGTTATTAATACAGAGAAGTTTAGAGATATATTGAAGTTTAGTGGAAGAAATAGGAAAATTGATTACGTTATATAATGCAACAAGAATTATATATTTATAAACCATTTATAGAAGACAGAAAGAAATACTAATTCTTTGTGTAGGAAAAATTTTTACGTTATATAATCCAACAAGAATTATATATTTCTAAACCTTTAATCGAAGACAGAAAGAAATACTAATTCTTTGTGACATAACTTTCCATAATATATCAATAGATTTTAATATGTTGTTGTTTTATATCAATTAGCTCCCTTATTGTGCACATCCTATTTTTTAAACGCTAATTCTTGATACATTTTAGGCAACTTTTCATTTGTCAATCAAGTTACCATTAATATAAGCTAACTGATGTTCATATTATGAACTTTATATTATATAGTTGATATGATATAATTAAACAAAAATTTATATCGACTATGTGATATTTTATTGTTCAAATTACGATAAAATAAAAATAAATAAGAAATATAAATTATTGATTTATTTAAAAATTAAGTAAATTTTTGAAATGTATTTGTGAAAAATAATCAAATTATATCTTTAATATTTGATATGATATATTAATTGAAATATTAAAATCAAATTAATTAAAATTAATTAGATAATAATCAAATTAACATGATTTTGTAATTATGAAAATATATATTTGAAGGATTTTGTTAATTATATAATATATCTTTTAATTACATTTTTTTTGGTTACATATCTTTCAATTATATTCCTTTTATGATTCTCCATGTCCTCTATCATTGTCCTTACAGAGCTTATTTTAAAAACTCTCATATTTAACTTTTAATGTCGAATGATTAATCAACAATTAAAAATAAATACACCATAACCATAAAAAATGGTATTAATTTCAAGGCCAGTGATTAAGTGAATTGTGATTAATAATTATTCATGTGAGTCTAAACATGTCAAATAGATTAATTCCAAAGAGCTTTGTTGAATAAACAGATGGATCATTTTTTATGGAATATCAATTAAATTTGTCAAAATAATAACACTTTCAAAATATCCAATGCGTTGAGAAACTCCTCATCATATTTATTTAAGTTATCCAAAACAACCAACATAAAGATACTCAATACTAACCCAAAAAAGTCCTTGTAATTGATTAGCAACATCCAAAAAAAAAAAACGTAATAAAAACCAATGGTTTAAAGGTCCTACAGCCGGTTTGGTTTAGTTGTTGGATTGGTTGTGTCAGTGACTCGGTAATGACATAATCAAACCAGTGGTAAACCAGATTCAACCGGTGTATTTTCTCTAGGGTAGACAATGAATACTCGTTTACGTGCAGACTTGAGCCCAACTCCCACACAAGGCACAAGCAAGCTTCACCATTAAGCCAAGTTAAATAACTAATATATATTTAACAAATTTAATATTATATATAATTATTTATGGTACTACTATAACGGTTCATGTGATTCAACTATTGACTCATTGGTCTGACCAATGACCCATTGACCCAGTACCCTTACAGAGTCTTTCACCGGTCCAAGTTTTAAAACATTGATAAAAACCAAGTAGCAGCAAAAGGTGTTCCAAATACAATCAAAATATTTACCAATTCCATAGCATGAATGAGGAAACACCTATGCTTTATAAACCTCGACTAAATTAACTTTATCATTGTCAAATTGAAAAACAATCTCATCTCCCTCTTTCAATGCATGCTCAGCAAAAAATTCCTTCACCCTTTGTTAATCTTATAGTCTTCTTTGGCACATTCTAAATAAGAATTGAACATTTTATTTGCAAACCTGTCAGACCACACAGCTTGAGTGTTTTGAACCTACATTACCTCACATATTGAGCAAACTCCACTAGCAAATTCTGAAAGAAAAAAAACCAATCCATTCAAACAAAAACTAAGTTATTCATATAACTATCCTAAATCCAAGTGTCTCCTAAATACCGCATTAATGTTTGGTGGTCACCATTCATTTCATAAAACTTGCATAGATGAGGCCAACCATTTGTTATAAGAGATTTCTCTAATGATTTGTTGTACAAAACAATGTGTTTATTCCCTTTAGTATCAAGCAAAATCCAAGCATTACCAAGTTCATCATCAAACTTTAAAGCAAGTGACCTCTTTATTTCCCCGCATGGCTATCACAGAAATACAAAAAAATTCAAAACATAATCAAGATAAAAATGCTAAAGCACAAACTTTCTGAAAAAACAAACACAATACCTTCTCTTTGACGTGAATGGTGATAAAAGTGCCTTCAATTTTTTCTTCAAAAAGCTATGGTAGGTTTCCCAAATGAAGGATGTAGTGAAAACAAAGAATAATAATGAAATCAATCTTTTATACATGTAAAAATAAATATTTAAATCTAAAAATCAAAGTCAAATTTATACCAAACAACATAAAAAATAGTAGCCATTAAAAACTCATTAATGCTTTCTATTGAACTTATTTAATTAATTTAAATAATCTAATTATCTTAATTTAAAATAATCTTAATTACTGTAATGAACACACACACATATGTTGATCATAATTACCTTAATTATTCAAAATCAAAATATATACTTGTTGGGAAAAACATCAGTGTACGGAAAAACATAACCTTATTTACCATAAGACATCTTCATGTGTAAGGAAAAATATCTGTTGGAAGAGGTACTTCTTAATGTTTCTATTCAACCAAAGCAACTTTATTCAAATTAAAACTCAATAATACTAAGTTGATTGAGAAAATGGAGTGATTTAAGTTAAAAACATTTGATTGGGCCATTTGTTTAAGTTAAAAACAGAGTAATAATATTCCGACAATAATTTCCCAAAACAATTTATACAATAAGGAAAAAATTAACCAAGAAATCAAAGAGAAAATTGAAACAATGGAAACTGACCTTTGATTTCCCCAAAATCATGAAGCTCACATTAGATCTAGAACCTTTAAGACAATTAAAAAATTGAGGAAACAATGAATACAAATCCATTGCAGATTGGAAATGATTCAAAACAAAAATCTAAAAGAAGGCAAACGAAACCTTAGCAAATTGTGATAGACAAACCCTAAGATGAAGGTCTTGTGTGAAACGCTTGATGCAAGAACCCTAAGTTGAAGATTCACTAAGAGACAAATCATGATTACGCCCAATTAAAGAACCCTAAGAGGTTGTGGATGTGGATTACCCCTGATTTGGATCTCAATTCACTCACTCTTTCACTGTGGAGGTGAATGCTTGGGATGGGAAGGAGAAGAAGAATGAAGGGTTTCAAAGTATCCGAAGCACCGAAAAAACTGATCGTTGATAAAAAAACTAAATGATTAACATTATATTTATGTACATAATATATAATGCCTATGTGTCTGCTTTTCTATTACGCTAAATTTGATATTATGTATGCTAAATTTGATATATATTACCGAAAAGGAATATTGTACTACCGCGCCTACATATTTTCATTTTTATTACGCTAAATTTGATATATATAATAATGAAAAAGAGTATCGTGCTGGTATGCTTGTGTGACCCTATTTCTATTGCCCTAAATTATATATATATATATATATATATATATATTACTGATATATATCTTACTTCACTTTGTACATTCTTGCTATAAGTGGTGCAAACATTGACTAATGTTGCCAAATTTTTTGTTAAATTTCATATTTGTAATGATTTATTTTATTATACATTGATGTGCCTGTGTGTCCACTTTTTTATTACACTAACATATTTTTATTGCACTAAATTTCATATTGTAACAATTTATTTTATATATACATTGATGTATATATATTAATTTTAGTTTAAGTTTATCTTTTGGGATACATGTCTATCTATAAGTATTTTTTACTTATGCATATATAGTTCACAATAATATGGTAATTTTATATATAATTTTTTTTTGCATTACACAGGATTGTACTATTGTAGCATAAAGAACTTTGATTTTTATATACACAGACATAAAATATATATAATATAATATAAGAAATATTATGTTATATATCAAACTCAAATCTTCCTTAGTTGGGAGACCAAACAACAACTGCATTTCAGGATGATTTTCAGGTTCCCTGCAATTTATCAAAAAAATATTGAATTTGTCATTAATTTTAGTTACCTATAAGAAAGCATACCAATGAAACAAAAAATAATAAAGTCGAATATTTATTTACTTTTTAAGGTTTCTTCTCAATACTTTATAAAACACATCATCCATAATTTCTTAGGTTTTGAAAAACTACAAAATAAATTATACAATTCATGTATAAATATATGACATATTTAACATATCATATAATTTTATAGTTAATTAAAGAACTAACCTCAAGAATGCAAATATTTTGTTTTGCATGAAAGTTGTTGATAAGAGAAGTGTCACTTGATATTGCATTTCAAGTCTCTTAATATTGAGAAAAAAAATGAGTTAGAATTTGATTTAAAATATAAAAAAATGTTACAACTAATGCTTATATCAAACACCCTAATGCTAATATAATGGTAATATATAATGGTAACATACAATGGTAACATATCGATGGTAACTTTCTTGCCTTAAAAAAGTCTAAACAATAGAATGAATCCTACAGTTAATAGAGATGGGTATGTTGAGTAACATGTAAGTGACAAAGACCTATAGACTTGATGCCTTAAAATTTTAGGTTAGATGTGGTGTCATAGAAATGCAGATACTCTTAACAAATATATTATTTGCATAATAGATATCTATACCTCACATATTCTTAGAAATGCATTTCTTAACAAATTTTTTAAGAAATATATTATCTGCATAATATAATGGTATGGAGGTATCGATATGCATTTAAGGACTAAAATAGATATCCACATTTTAATATATTAGAAATGCGGATAATATACTGGTAAGAATTTGTTAAAAAATATATTAGAAATGCAGATAATATAATGGTATAGAGGCATAGAAATGCATTCAGGGACTAAAATAGATATCCGCATGTCTAATACACTAATGTATTTCTATTATAATAAATCTGATATATTGTGGCAATTTTTTTACTATGCATTGATGTGTGAATACTTCTTTTAATTAATAATTTTTCTAACAATATGTCTATATATACGTATTTTTCTACTTCTTGCATAAGACACAAACTTTCCAAGAAAATCATAAATCTTGTGAATCAATTTTAAAAAGAAAAGGCATGACACATGACTTATAAAAGAAATTCATGGAATATTATTATGTCCTAAAATATGTTTTTTTATTTCCATAAGGAATTTTATAAGAACTCAATAAAAGGAATTATAAAATTGTCATTGTTTTGTTTATTGATAATCATAAGAACGCATCTGAAAAGGAATATAGAGAATATTATTATTTCTTATGTATTGATATGTATATTAGTTTTACTTCTTATGTCTCTATAATTTATCACATTAATTATATTATGTAACTCTATTTCATATTACTTTTCTCTCTCTCTATAATTTTACCACATTATTAACATATGATTAACATTTTATTGTTGGATTTCAGGCAAAATAATTAACCCATGCAAGGCAATTATAAATTTATAATAATAATATAAGGATCAAATTTTATCCCCAACAATTTTATCTCTAGAAATCTCTCTCTTTAAGTTTACCACATTCTTAACAAATGATTAACATTTTATTGTGAATTTCAGGGGAAATAAATTAACATGTGTAGAGAAATTATAAATTTATATTATAAGAATTAACAACCAAATTTTTCCCTCAACAATTTTATCTCTGGAAGTTTAATGTCTTCTTAATTTATTTTTAAACATTTTTTCTTTACATAATCAAAATACTAAAGTCCTAAATTTTAAGTTAAAATAAAAAAGTGATAAATTTTATTAACTTAGTTTAATTAACTACAATTTTGAGTTTGTTTCTCTAATTAAAACTCTAATTATAATAATTTTACTTTAATCCATACTTTAAGAGTGTTTAATTACATTAAAAAAATAGATAAGTTGAAAATAATAAAATTGAGGAGATAAAATATAATTTATCTTTTTTATCAAAATTTAACTCAAATTCATGTTCCTTTTGCTGCTTACAAAAATTTCTCGATTTCCTAACTTGTTTGAAATTTCGTTTTGTTCTTCTTCATAGTTTCTATGCTTAAAAAAAACTTAAGAATAAACTAAAATGGAATATTAAAAAGATATATGAATTTATAAGAATGATATAACTGATTGAATATAAATAAAATTTTAAAATGCATAATTAATTTTTTTTGAAAATGTTGAATTTAAATTAATAATTATAAAAAACAACATATTTGACTTTGTTAATTGAAATAAATTAAGAGATAAGATCAATCTTATCATATAATATAAATATTCTGAAGATAATGTTTTGTGCAATTAATTTTTGAATTTCAATTTTTATAATTTTAAATTTTAATTTTGAATTATTTATATATCTCATTCTTTTAATGGGAGTAAATTAAGGGCTACGATCATATCCTAACAAATAGCACAAATCTACTGATGATAATTTGTTGCAGACTGTGATTCAATTTTTGAATTTCAAATTTCTATATGTTTGAAATTAATGTTGAATTATTTCTATTTCTCACCCTGTTAATGGGAGTAAATTAAGGGATAAGATCATATCTTAACTGATTATACAAATATTCTAAAGATAATTTGTTGTAGACTTCAATTTAATTTTTTATGTTTTAAAATATAATTTTGAATAATTTCTACAGTGGAATCTATTAAGAAGAATGTAGGGCTATGTGCAACCAACCTTTCACCCTTCTTTCGCTCATAAAAAAAATCCTTAATTGTTTTTTTCTTCTCCTTTTACCACTCATTCCAATCGTTTCCTGATTGCTCAGATCAGATGATATCTTTTCCCCCTTTCCCTTTTCTCTCTTCTCCTTCTTCAAGATATTGCTCTCTCTTTCTGTGTAAATATTAAAATCCTTAAAATGTATCTTTCATCCTGCAAAAATTCATAATTCAATTTATGCTCTTGTTCTTTTCTTTTGGTCGTTGACAACAAAAAAAAAAATTCTCTTGCCCATTACTCTCAGTTCAAAAGATGTTGATACAGTTCAAGAAGAGATCAAAATAAAGACCAAAATTTATATCCAAAATAGAGCCTTACAGGAAAAAGAAATGAGCCAACTTATCCTTCCTGTTTTTTGTTTCTACATGATTGTGCTACCAGTTATAAGTCTAATGTCATTAATAATTAGGTTGAGATAAATAATAACAGATAAAGTGAATGATCAAGATTGAAATTGACAATATTATAGGAACAAAAATAAAATTAAAGTGCTTAAAAATACAATATTACTTTGCCCTTAGAAAGGTAAAGGAGAGAGAGTGAGAGAAGAACGAGGTGCAGCAAAGAGTAAACATTCTCAGTAACTATCTTAAACAACAGTACACACAAAGCATGCAAATAAAATAGAGCATTGAGTGACTTATGTATTTGGTTTATTATTTCAAATATCAACAGATATAAACATTTTAGTCAAATTATGATTTGAGAGATTTTGAACACAACCAAATGGACATGATTAAATATGCAACCATGAATGCTTCCTTATATATATATATATATATATATATATATAAAACCATGAATGCTTCCTTACTTCTTGAACACCTGTATCTTTTTTTCTCTTTTGGCTTCTGTTTGACAATATTTCCAAAACTGACCTATCAAGCAAGACTTAGCAAAAGGGGATCAATCAACATTGTTTGCATACCACCCTTCTGCATTTACAAACTTGTCATCTTTCTCTGTTTTGTCGCAGTTACCACCGCAGAGCAGTTTTGAAGGGTAAAATAGGCAAAATAATGTGTACACCAAAAACCTCAATGAATGGAAAAAATTGAAAGAGACGGAGAGAGGAAACTAAATGGAAAAAATATAAAAGTGGAGTCCAAATAGAAGACATCCCTTTTATACATTGTCATAGATAAGATAATTATAACAAGTATATATTCTTTTTTTGGGACCCAAGGTATTCTCCAGTCAAAAGCTAAGGACTACTCCCTCAAGATATTGAGATCCATTTAAGAAGTTGACCTCTTCCAATAGATATTTTTCCATACACATGAAGATGTCTTATAGTAAATAAGGTTATGTTTTTCCGTACACTGATGTCTTTCCCAACAAGTATATATTTTGATTTTGAATAATTAAGGTAATTATGATCAACATATGTGTGTGTGTTCATTACAGTAATTAAGATTGTTTTAAATTAAGATAATTAGATTATTTTAAATTAATTAAATAAGTTCAATAGAAAGCATTAATGAGTTTTTAATGGTTACTATTTTTATGTTATTTGGTATAAATTTGACTTTGATTTTTAAATTTAAATATTTGTTTTTACATGTTTGATTTCATTATTATTCTTTGTTTTCACTACATACTTCATTTGGGAAACCTACCATAGCTTTTTGAAGAAAAAATTGAAGGCACTTTTTATCACCATTCACGTCAAAGAGAAGGTATTTTGTTTTTTTTTCTGAAAGTATGTGCTTTAGCATTTTTTATCTTAATTATGTTTTGAATTTTTTTGTATTTCTGTGATAGCCATGTGGGGAAATAAAGAGGTCACTTGCTTTAAGGTTTGATGATGAACTTGGTAATACTTGGATTTTGCTTGATACTAAAGGGAATAAACACATTGTTTTGTACAACAAATCATTAGAGAAATCTCTTATAACAAATGGTTGGCCTCATCTATGCAAGTTTTATGGAATGAATCGTGACCACCAAACATTAATGCAGTATTTAGGAGACACTTGGATTTAGGATAGTTATATGAATAACTTGGTTTTTGTTTGAATGGATAGGTTTTTTTTTTTTTTTCAGAATTTACTAGTGGAGTTCGCTCAATATGTGAGGTAATGTAGGTTCAAAACACTCAAGCTGTGTGGTCTGACAGGTTTGCAAATAAAATATTCAATTCTTATTTAGAATGTGCCAAAGAAGACTATAAGATTAACAAAGGGTGAAGGAATTTTGTGCTGAGCATGCATTGAAAGAGGGAGATGAGATTGTTTTTCAATTGACAATGATAAAGTTAATTTAGTTGAGGTTTATAAAGCATAGGTGTTTCCTCATTCATGCTATGGAATTGGTAAATATTTGATTGTATTTGGAACATTTTTTGCTGCTACTTGGTTTTTATCAATGTTTTAAAACTTGGACCGGTGAATGACTCTGTAAGGGTACTGGGTCAATGGGTCATTGGTCAAACTGGTGAGTCAATAGTTGAATCACATGAACCGTTATAGTAGTACCATAAATAATTATATATAGTATATATATTAAATTTATTAAATATATATTAGTTATTTAACTTGGCTTAATGGTGAAGCTTGCTTGTGCCTTGTGTGGGAGTTGGGCTCGAGTCTGCATGTAAACGAGTATTCATTGTCTACCCTGGAGAAAATACACCGGTTGAATCTGGTTGACCACCGGTTTGATTACGTCATTACCGAGTCACTGACACAACCAATCCAACAACTAAACCAAACCGGCTGTAGGACCTTTAAACCACTGGTTTTTATTACGGTTTTTTTTTTTGGATGTTGCTAATCAATTATAAGGACTTTTTTTGGTTAGTATTGAGTATCTTTATGTTGGTTATCTTGGACAACTTAAATAAATGTGACGAGGAGTTTCTCAACGCATTAGATATTTTGAAAGTGTTATTATTTTGACAATTTAATTGATATTCCATAAAAAATGATCCATCTGTTTATTCAACAAAGCTCTTTCGAATTAATCCATCTGACATGTTTAGGCTCACATGAATAATTTATTAATCACAATTCACTTAATCACTGGCCTTGAAATTAATACCATTTTTATGGTTATGGTGTATTTATTTTTAATTGTTGATTAATCATTCGACTTTAAAAGTTAAATATGAGAGTTTTTAAATAAGCTCTGTAAGGACAATGATAGTGGACATGGAGAATCATAAAAGGAATATAATTGAAAGATATGTAACCAAAAAAAATGTAATTAAAGATATATTATATCATTAATAAATCCTTCAAATATATATTTTCATAATTACAAAATCATGTTAATTTGATTATTATCTAATTAATTTTAATTAATTTGATTTTAATATTTCAATTAATATATCATATCAAATATTAAAGATATAATTTGATTATTTGTCACAAATACATTTCAAAAATTTACTTAATTTTTAAATAAATCAATAATTTATATTTCTTATTTATTTTTATTTTATTGTAATTTGAACAATAAAATATCACATAGTCGATATAAATTTTTGTTTTAATTATATCATATCAAGTATATAATTTATAGTTCATAATATGAACATCAATTAGCTTATATTAATGGTAGCTTGATTAACAAATGAAAAGTTGCCTAAAATGTATCAAGAATTAGCGTTTAAAAAATAGAATGTGCACAATAAGGGAGCTAATTGATATAAAACCACAACATATTAAAATCTATTGATATATTATGGAAAGTTATGTCACAAAGAATTAGTATTTCTTTCCGTCTTCTATTAAAGGTTTATAAATATATAATTCTTGTTGGATTATATAACGTAAAAAATTTTCCTGCACAAAGAATTAGTATTTCTTTCTGTCTTCTATAAATGGTTTATAAATATATAATTCTTGTTGGATTATATAACATAAACAATTTTCCTATTTCTTCCACTAAACTTCAATATATCTCTAAACTTCTCTGTATTAATAACTGTTTTAATATGCTATTATATAATGCAAAATTCAATAAAGTAGCAAAATCATAGTTATAATTATTAATTACAATCCATATGTATTCATCATTTTTAAGTTTAATTTGAGAAATACAGAAAGAAAACTTGAAAAATTACAGTAATTAAGGTAACCAATTCACTTAATCACTGACCTTGAAATTAATATCACTATTGTAATAACCTATGTCTTGTACAAGTGTTGAGATTACAATTTATAATTTTTTAAAATTATTATAATTTAATTTAATTTTCAATAATTTTTATTTTATAGAAATACATATTAGTAGTTATGTATAAATATTTTTCAAAAGATATAAAATGAGAGATGTTAATAATGAAAATTATTAATATGTGTGTATTAACACATGCTTATATCATGTAAGTATATGAAGGTGTGTTTTGAAAGATATTATTTTATAAATATATTTCATTGTTTATATAACTTAGATATAAGAGATATTGATAATGAAAAATATTTAAATTATATTTTGTAGTTATTAGTTTTTTTTTCAAAAAGGAAGAAATGGCTACATTAATAATGAAAAAATAGAGTTGTGAATATTTACACACACACACCACACCAATTATGAACATGATGTATTTAAATAATCGTAAATATACAAAGTCTGATATCATTTTAATTTAGATAATGTATCTTTTAAAATATATCCTTATATATATATAATTTTAATAATAGATATAAATAATTAAAAATATTTAAATATCATTTCTAATTATTGGTTTTCCTGGCAAAAAAAAATATTTCTACCCTAGAAGAAGTGAATAACATTAATTAAGAAAAAAAATACATTATGAATATTTAAACTTCTACATTATAATAGAAAATTAATGATGAATAAAATGATAAGATGATGTTTAAATAATGATTTTGCTACTCTTATTTTATTTCATCTAATACTAATTGATTGGCTCCTAAATTTTTCTCTAATAAATAACCTATGTGTAAGTTTTAATTAAATAGGCTTCAAATCTTTTATAATATTATACTTTTTGTAAATTTGGTTTTTTTATAAATTTTTTAACTCTACCAATTTTTCTATTAGCAAGTGTAAATTTTAACATATAATTAAATACTTATATAAATTAATGTCTTGTGCTATTTTAACTCTTTAAAAATGTTTTTATACATTATTGATTTTGTAAATATGTATGAATATAGAGTAGATTTATACACATACATATATTAATATCATTTTAATGTTGATATGAATTAAAAATATTTTTTGTTATATAATTAAAAATATATGTGATTATATTTTGCAATATTGATTTCATTTATAATTTAATTTCTATTTAATAATAATAATAAAGAAAAAGAGAATATCACTCAAACAAATGATCAATTAAATTTATAAGTACTTTAACTTACTTTTACTTATATGCTAATTTTTTTTACAAAAAAAAAAACCTAACAAAAAGTTGATGTTCTTAAACCTTCTTCTAGGCTTTCTTATGTCAGTCAATAATTTTCCTTCTTGTATTCTTCTGTGTTTTTTTTTTTACTTTTCTTATGCAAGAAATTAAAAAAAATTTAATCTTGCTCAATTTTTTACAATGTAACTCAATATGGTCCTAGTTTAGGAGTGACTTAGTTGTGTTTCTATCCTTTTGCCAATATAAAGTGTCCTAAAAGATGATTTTTGAGGGCTTATTTATACTTCAACTTACACAATTTATTGGCATGTCAGTTTGAATATTATTGGTCTTATAGTTGTTTTACTGTTGCATATTTAAATAATTCTAGTAAGTCTGATGTAGTGATATTCACCAAGTATAATTAACTAATGAATTCTATAAAAAAAAATTTAATTTGAAATCATATTATACTATAGGTAAACTATTCAAATTTTATTAATGAGTTATTTTTATATAGAAAGAAAATTATCAATATTAAATTACTTTATTATAATATTAATTATCTAAATGATTAAATAAGTTTTTTAGATTTAATTTACTGAATTGATTTTGCACGAATAAGTATAAATTGTAAATACAATTATGAATAAATTATTTCATTATTATTCTTGTTTAAGTATGATTTGTTTAATTTTTGTCTTATATTTAGAGTAAGTATTTGTTAAGGATATCATTTCAAAAATTTAGACAAACAAAAGTTTTGATCATATCATGTAATATATGCTGTGAATATAATCTTCAATGGTGTGTAAATTAATAATTTATTAAAATATTCATTTTAAACTACCAAAAAGATAGTAAAATCAAAAATATCTTAAGAGGAAAAAAAAATATAATAGTGGTACGTAATATGAAACTTGGAAAATAAATCTTTATACAACTTATTGTTGTGGTTGTTGTTATTAATTTGAATTTGATTAATGTACTGAGACATTAGCCTATGATTTAAATATTTCTTAATTTTACTTATTCAAATAAGTATTCCAGTTGATTGTGATATTTTATATATGCATCAATTTAATTTCAATATAAATTTGAAAATATTTCATACAAATCATATAAGAGTATGTATCATTTATAATTAAGTTTAATGGTCATGCACTGTCAATGTAAAAGTTTTACACTGTCAACCAATCAAAAATCACCATTGATATGACTTTAAAATATTTATTATAAAAATCAACTAACTTACAACAATGGTGTTTTGTGACTGGATGATAGTGTAAAATTACTTTATACTGTCAGTGCATGACATGTGACACCCATTCACATTGAACATAACCCATACTTATTTACTTATTTAATAATGCAAGAAAATTTTCTCTGCTTTAATAATAGAAAATTTGTAAATTTAACAGAATTTGAATATGGTAGTAAAAAAATTAAAAGCTGGTAGGTATTCATCATAGAATGTACATCATGTGTTCATAAATCAAAAAAAAATATTGAATACAAGGAGATCAAAATAGTTACTACTTCTTCCCAATACATCAAAAGATCCTAGTCAGAGCAGTCCTCCACCCTATCCCATAAAATAAACAAACAATTAGACTAGCCCCATAGTCCTCATTAATGTCAGGTTTTTCATTAACTGCGATCAATCATGCATAAAAGAAAAGTATGGAGTGAGGTGATTTGTTATAAAATCACTTCTACATGAATGTAGGAATTTACCATAAATGTAGATAAAATACAATTGGAATAAAAGGGAACTAAAGTTAATTCTATGTTATACAATCCTTGACTCGGTACAGATACATACTTTCCATTAGTGGGTAATAGTTCTTAACAAAACGTAGGAAGTGACTAGGAGTACATATACCTCTCTTGACATCATCACATGGTTACAGTCTCATCATCATTGAGGAGCAAAATAACAATTTAGAATATCCATTTATAAGGTATACTCACCAATCCTGGTGATGCTAAGCAGTTGTCAAGGTTATCAAGTTGGTTAAGTGATTGTCCCAGCTCAAAGAGCTACCTTGGCCATTAGGACGCTTACCACTTAATACCATACCTTCTAGACCTAACCATGGGTCCTGCCTTTCATCCTGCAGTGTACTAAACTATAGCTTCCCTAATAGGGTGCCATGTCACTTGCTTTGCATTACTCACAAATTTTTCACTTCCTAACTTCTCAAATAGAGATTTTCCTAGTCTCATTCAATTTGAGCACCAAAACAATCAATATTTCTGTCTTATATCGCAAAAATTACACAATTCCTAAAATTTTAATAGAATAATATCATAATAATTGTGGTTTAATTACTAAAATTTTGACAGAATAACTACTAAATAAATATGTTTTAATTTTCTAAATTTGAGCAAGAGTAACAGCTTAGCAAGTACATTTTAATTTTCTAAAATTGAGTAGACTAACAACTTAGCAAATGCATTTTAATTTTCTAAAACTAAGTAGAGTAACAACTTAGTAATTATGATTAATAATTTAAATTTGAGCAGAGTAATAATTTAGCAATAATTTAATAATCTAAATTTGGGCAGAGTAATAACTTAACAAAATTAAAGTTTAACATCAAACAATATAACAAAAATAAATAAAAAAAAACTTATGCCTAAACAGGTTAAAGAAAACCCTTCTTACCAACATGCAAAGTAACAATAATTTAGAACCAACCCTACTCCCCCCATTACCTCTAAAGTGGTTGATGAAGAGGATGAAGTTGTTGGTGCAAGCTCCAAGGAAAGAATTTTTACTAGTTAATGAAACTAGAAAATTTAAGCAAAATAAGAGAGAAAAAGAAAAAGAATTTAAAGAGAGAAGCTCTCCTCATTCGGCTAACTTGAGAGAGGAAGAGGTGTGGAAAAAATGTCCAAAGGTTGCCTATTTATAGAAGAAGGAGGGGGATTCGGTGTCCCCCTAATGACATCATTGTTTATGTAATAAATTAGGTTTTTCATTTGTTTTTAATTCAATTATAGGACATATATTCAAACTTAGGGACACATAAACATATTAGAGTGGTGAATCAGCCACCCCTTAGGCTTGGAATGTGGTCAATGTGCTATCCTAGCTTTATCAATGTTAATTTTATCTTAGTTAAATTAATTGGTACTGATAAAATCACCTAAACTTTAAAAAAATGACTTTTAATATAAAAAAAAAAATGAAAAACTGAATGATACATTTTTTATCAAAATAAATTTCTAATAATTAATTTTATTTTTTTATTTATTTCAAATTATATGTACTTATTTTGTATTTTTAAGCTAGAAATTCATTAAAAAATCCATTTTAATTCAAAAATATCATATTTTACAAAAATTCTAATTAAATATTTTATCCATACAATAATTAAAATTACCATTTTCACCCTTTCTGGATGTCAACCAATATGTCTAGGCTTAAAAGACACTTAGGGCATTTTGGTCATTTTCATACAATTTCAGAAATTCCCAAAATTATATTTCAATATTATCGATATTCTAATTCAAATTTGACATTTTCATGTCAATTATCCTTTTTTGTGGCGGTCCTTAATGTTGAGAAGCGGGAACAAAAATTGTTCATTTTTTAATTCTTTTTGGGCTCTGGCTCAAAAAATTATTAAAATCACAATTAGATAGCTCTTGAAATTTTGAGTAATGGTGGGGATTAGAATTTTGAAATTTTCTCTTGATTTTTCAGAATTAAATAGTCAATATTAGAAAAATATGAAAAAAACTGAAATAAAAGTGTTACATTTTTCACTATTTTTCTTTCAAAAAAAAATTTTATAATTAAAATATACCTAGTATAAAATTTCAAAAGACTTTAAATCAAAATCATAACCCTCTGTCGTCACATTACTACATACCCTGTGCACAATAGATATATCATAAATAATAATAATAATACAAC